>VXAD01003675.1:146338-443813 GCA_013399195.1 Dicrurus megarhynchus | reverse complement strand
AAAAAAAAAAAAAAAAAAAAAAAGGAATTGTTAAACTTAATTATTTCAGTACTCATATTTGACACAATCTTTGAAATGGAAAGCTAGAAAGATGCAAGAAAAAATATTTTTTTTTTCTGTCTGGTAATTTACAGTCATTTACTTTGCTCAAAGTGTAACAAAACATGCTGTCTCAGAGTATTAGCATTCTTAAAGGCTTTAATGAATAAGAAATATATATGCTAGTTACAAATCACTAGGGGATTAGAACTCAAATCTCTGATATCGATAAAATAAGGGAATTACAGGAAAACATCAGTAAAAGACATTGAACAAATAAAGTGTAACAAGTGTGCTGAAACCAGAAATTTCTAGTAATTATACAGTAAATGTAACTTAATGCTCCTGAAATAATCAGTGAAAATTCTAGAAACCTGAAAATGCTTAGAAGCTGAAATCTAGCCTAAAATAGCAATACACTGATTCCCATTTTCTTTTTCAAAATAAATGCCATTTGTACAATTGTCAGTTTCATAATGAATAAAATTTTAGAACCCATTTTCAGACATTCTTTGCATGTTCCATTCCATGTACAATTGTCAGGGAAATTCTGACTTTTTTTTGCACAGAATTAAGACAAATCTATTAAAGGATATTGTGAAATATCCTTTCTTCAAAAACACATTGTCTCCTGGCTGGCTGCTCCTTGAAACTCGGGAGGGACCTGTGAGATTTGCTGTGGCAAAAGGTTATCCAGGAACCTTAGGAAAGATGCAAACATTTCTTAATTTTTCAGGCACTACCTAGAGGCACATAATTTTCTATCACAACAAGTATTTGTCCTCTATTTGTCATTGGACAAGGCAGCTATATTTATTCAGAATCTGTTTTCCCAAAGACCTCCTGGGAATCTGAAAAAGGAAAGCCTTTTCGTCATGGAAATGTACACAATAATGTCTTAAGTGTCTCTTTTGAAAATGTCCTGAAATTACAAAAGGTACGGGATTTTTTCCACCCATCTTTGTATTTCATATAGTTAGAGGGTACCCGAACAGCTAGGGAACAATAGAACCACATCATGTTACAACGGCTTTATGCAGTCAATGTAATTATCCCGCTTAATAATGCTGGCAGTTGGGATGAGAGTGAAAAAAAAACTCTGTATCTTTGTGCAACAGAACCATTACAGCACCCATTGATTTCAGTCGATAACTTCTAGGGACTTACATTGGCAAGGAATATTGCTTTCCTTTTTCATTTTAAAACAGTTCAATTTGATTTCTTAGGCTAAAACTGACATTGGGTTTTATGTAGGTGGCAAAATTTTGCACTTATGTCCAAGGTGGGGTTCCACCTGTTGCAGCTCCTAGAGAGAATGAGTATCCATAGGAACCTATAGTACTTTGCTTCTCCTTGACCAAACTAATATATAAATCATAAGCCTTTTTGCAGGTGCAGAAAAATCAGTGTTACATAAAGCTTTGCTGGTTGTACACTGTCTCCCTTGTGCTGTTTTAAGTGCTACATAAATATATACCAAATGCCATTAACTCTACAATATAACCTTTGAAATAAATGAACAGGAAAGTAGTGGAATAAGAAAGAAAGTCTGAAATTATGCTGCATGTCCTTTCAAACAATTAAAATGCCATTTTAAAATGCAGAACACTAATTAAGAGTTTTGTGGAAGTCTAATTTTTTTCTTCTAAGGCAATGGAAGGAAACTGTAAAAAGCAATGCTAATCCAGTGCTTTCAATAAAGTAATAAAAATAAGGCCAGTTATTAGTAAATAGTCCAAGGTCATAAGCCATATTTTGGTGATCTGCAAGTGCTCATGTACTTGGTAACTAAAGATTATTATTCTGTGATAAATCTGCAGAAACAGATTTAATTTTGTCACGTGCGTGCAATCATAATTTTCTGGTTGTTTTCCTGTGGAGAGACACTGAAAAAAGATTCTTTTTTACATGCTGAAAAAGGTTGATTTATTATATCTTAGAGCAAAAAAAAACCAGATTACCTTATGTTTAGTGATCATTCAACTTATTGTAAAGGAAATAACAGCTTCATATGTGGGTCCCATCACTTTAGAAGAAAAGCCAACACAAGAATACAATGAGCCATTACTCTCTGCGGGCTAAATAAAAATTGTTTATGACAAGTTGGTAAGTGTTTTCATTACAAGGCAGCATCTAGTTGTTAGTTTCATTTTCCATGATTGTGAAAAGGTAAAATAACTTTTAAAATAAATTATTGCTATTTCAATGTAATGATTTCCTGATACTCTCATATTATTATTTTAATTTTTCATATTTAATCTTTTCCCCAAACAGTAGTAACTAAACACTGAAATAAAACTGTATATTTTTGGGAGCATTCTCGGTATGTAAATTAGCATGAGTTAAAGATTCTTTTGCATCACAAGAATTATTGTTAATAAATAGAAAAATTGTACTTTTATAAATGCCTGTTATATACATATAAGAGCAGACTGTTCCATTGCTATTTTTGGAAGCATCTCCTTCCTTGTTAATTCAGGAATATAAGGTCATACATAAAGCTTAGTCCACTAAATTTTATTCAATGATACAACCAGATTTTGTCCTTAAAATGTCTTTGTTTGTGATCCTAGACTTTAAAAGATGATGACTAAAATATAGCAATGTATAAGAACACATATGAATCCATAGGTGCATACAGTTCCTGACAGATGTGACTGCATCAGCAGCCCTGAACTGCTCTTTATGCATTTTCCTGGATATTTAGTGTAAGAAGTATTTCATCCAATTCAACTTATTAGGTATTTCTATGAAAACTAAGAAGCTGGACTAAGAAACAGAAATCAGTTGTTTGTAGCCACATATAAATGAATTTTTCATTTCAGTGAGCAAACAAGCCAAAATAAAACATCCTCCTTTACTCTCAATTGGTGGAAATAACCAGCTTTTATTTATAAATCTTTTGCCAAAAAAACGAAACCTTCATTTCAGTGCCATTTCCCCCCACAATTAACAAATATAAGTAAAATGAAACAGTCAACTCTTTTAGATACAAAACACTATGTTTCTTTTCAGGTTTTCTAAGAAATTTAGAGAAAAATATAAGGCCATATTCACAAAGCAGCCAGAAGAGGATGAAAAGAAATTTTACACTCCTTTTTTATCAACTGCTTACTAGTAAGAGTACTCAAACTGAATTTTCTTACTCTAGTGTTCGAACTCTAGCTCTCACTTTCCAGGAGGCCCAACAGGTTAAAAACGCATTGAGGAACCAGGGGAGAAAGTCTCCTTAATCTCCCATGTCTAGTCTCTTGTGTCTTGTATAAAGAATCGAATATTCATTATGGTTAGGAACGGAGGCATCTTCTTTCCAAAGAGTAACAGCCTGGACTCATTCTCACTTTCTCATTCTGCATTCCAGTGACTATTTAGGTATTTTATCTGGAAGACAAAAAATTCAGAAGGAGTGAAATAGGAGATTCACTGGTTAGCATAACCTGTATAAGAAATTGAAAGATTTAAGACTGAATAAAATATTATTCAAGACTTTATCTCGACAAAAAAAGAATTGAAGCATACGTGTGCCATAGGCCCTGTAGAATTCACTACTCTACATAAACCCATTCTTTATCTGAAGATAATGACTGTATAAATTACAGGTTAAAACTGAGTTATTTTAAAGTAAAGAATGCATTTATTTAGGGAAGTAATACATGATCCCATGGTAAGGAGAAATATGAGAAAATTCAAAATAAGTTATCCAAGACTCTTGGATTCAGATTAGCCTCATATCTATAGCCTATAACATAACATAAATGGGCAAATAACAATATAATTAATCTATCAGACATATGGCAAAACATCTGATAGATTACCTGTGGGAATTAACAAGTGGGAGAACATAAGAGTGAGAACTGCACCATAGATAGTAAACTGACTGAAAAACAGCTGCCAACTGACAGACCTGAGAAGGGGATAATCAAGCCAGGATAAACTACTGAAAGAGTTAGTCAAGGATTAGGCATGGTGCAGATCTTGTTTCAAATTTTCATTACATTTCATGCAGACACAAAAAGTAAATGCTAGCTGATAAAATTAGCAAAACAATATCAAGCGAACCACAGCATAGTACAGAAATGGGTAATATGGGGTTGTATAACACTAAAGGAAAAACAAAAATTAAAGGAGGAACAAAAGTAAATTCTGATCTCAACACCTGGAAGAGAAAAAACAGTGTGGTGCAGGTGGGTGATTGTTGACAACTATGTGTCACATCCATCAAATAGCAAAAGCAATTCTAAGATGTACGTGATGAGGTCTCCAGAGTATCCAAAGCCATATGAAATAAGATCTTGTCTTGTTTAATTTAGTAAAATGAACTGAGATGTGATAAGATTGCTCTGCATAAATATATGGTGAGGCTAGACGTAAACACAAAATATGAGGAAAAGGTATTTAAAATAAACAACCACATGGACCTAAGAAAAATATTTCTAGATGGGCAATAAATACATTTGGGTTGGAAATTCAAAGCTGTAATCATCAGAGCCAGAATACTCTGCAACGACTTTCCAAAAGGAGTAGCAAGGGCAATAAACCAAACTAGTTTTAAGATGAAGCATGTTTCAGAAATAAAAATGTTATATATAAACATCTGTTTCAACTAATGCTTGCCAAAACACAGACAAGTATCCAATAAAACCTTGCCTAGTATTCTTGCCAAATTACCCAGTGAGTTGCAGGAGAACAGAGATTTTTGGGATCTGTGAATGAGATGACTCTTCTCTGACAGCTATTTTGGAACTGGGGACTTCAGAAGCATTGAGAGCTTGAGATGTTTATCTGCTTTTCAAAATTCAAGAGCAACCTGGTATTTCAGGAAGTTCGACATTGCAGAAAAAGAAAAAGGATTTTCTATTCGTCAGTTAGGAGAATGAAGATCATAATTATTTGTTTTGAGCATTAGACTCTGAAAGTTATCCTCTTCTACCTACTTAACAGAAGCTGAAAATTTCAGTTATCATGCAAGGTAAGATTCCTCCACTTGACTGCCACTCAAAGTGCAATAGAAAAGGCTGCAGCAGTTTATATTTGGCAACTAAGGATAATCCCTACACAGAGCAAGAACATTTGGCCAAATTTTCTGTGCATGACAGAAATTACATCAGTTGACAGGCTTACAAAAGTCTGCAGGTAGTAAAAAATACAGACATTGAGCAAACCTTTAAACTCTTTTCAGCAAAGCCCATTGCAGAACTGACCATGGTCCCAAGGCACAGCAGGAACAAAATACTCATAGAATCAGGTCTGAATATTTTGATAGTTAAGAGCTCCTCTCAAGGAAAAACAGCAGAATTTTGTTACACTGGAATTAGGTCTTCACTGACATAAGACACTGATCAGACTTAGCTTTGTTATTACCTTAGAGGACCTGATTTTCCAGAGAACTGGACAAGGTGGCTTTGCCAATCATAAAGTCAACACCTATACCAGCATAATTCTACAATGGAAACCATACCATTCAGGAATGGTCCTAAGATGTGTTAGTACAGAGTGTTGCAGGAACTGGATGATGTTTAAACGTTTAAGGCCCCTCCCAGGCCTAACTATTCCATGATTCTATGATTTTCTGCTTCTCACATTGTTATTTTGGATGGCAGCTTTCTAACCATTAATTTGGCTTTATTACCATAGGTGCAGAACTGTGTTCTCATGACATTAAAGAACATTCCCCAAAGTATGCTGTCTGAAGTTAAAAGCTGATGAAATACTCAAATATAATCTCTAAAACCATAGCATGCCATAGTCTTTATTTTCCTACCATAGAAAGACATCCTTGAGCTTGTTCATATTGAGGGAATTTACAACTTTCCAATACCAGGTTTTTAGTCTTTTACATTCATTGGAGTTACCAAAAATTAGGGCTAATTTTACATAGAGAATTCAATGAAGGCAAAGTACTTGTACAATTTGTGTGCGAGTCATCAATATAGGACTTCATTAAAGGATTGTTTGCATATGATACTTAGAATAAGACACAATAAATACGAGAGTGAATATACTAAAACAGGTTAGAAGGAATTGGATGATAGTAATCAAAATTTACTGCTGAACATTTTGTCCCTTAAATCAAAGGTGAGCTAAAGGTACAGTTTGATGATTCTTTGTGATTAGTGAATTTCAGTGCCTTAAGTAGATTTGTTTTAGCTCTCATACACAAGTAGGAGTGCTCATGTAGTCAGCTGCTGCATTTCAGCAGTGTAGTAACTTTAAAAAAAAATAATGGACATTTTTTTTGGTATTTGCCTATAGTAAAGACACATTTTCAGAGAAAAAATGGAGATGACAAAAATTGAGTAATAATCAACAACCTATTGCAAATGTCACATCAGAAGCAGACTGATAGTGTACTTTGCTATGAATTCTGATTTTTTAATTCAAACCAGAGAAAACAGTGATTGAAAAAAGGCAGGTGAAAAATAAGATTTCTAATAGTAAAATTATATAACTGTGCTATATACAGAGTGACTAATAACTAAAGCATGAAATCTAGGCATGGTCAAAAGCAAACTTTGATTTCAACACCTAATTCTAAATAAGGCAGTACATAAAGGCTCAACCCCCGAGCACAAGTATCACACTTTACAGAAAGATGTAGGTAGCAAGTAGGAAATATAATATAAAAATCAGGTAAGACCTAATGTAAGATCAGCAGCCATAATATACCAACTACTCACCTATCAAAAACTCAGCACATTTTAGAGGAAAAAAAAGTGTCTTTATTCAAGAGAGCTTGATCAGCATTTTAGCATGTGGTGGGTTACCACTGGCCAGCAGCCAGATTCCCACCCAGCAGCTCTCTCACTCCCCTTCCTGAACTGGAAGATGGAAATAAGATGGAAAAGTCTGTGGTCAGAGACAAAGACAGTGAGATCACTTACCCATTACCATCATGGGAAAAACAGGGTTAAGTGAATTCCTTCATTCCCAGTTCCTCTACCCACTGCCCTGCATCCAGGGTGGCACAGAGGGATGGGGAATGCGGTTTGCAGACAGTCTGCAAAAGTTCCTTCTCTGTCACTCCTTTCTTCTCACACTTTTCCTCTGTGCCAGTGTGGGTAATCTCCAGGGGCTGCAGTAGTTCAGGATAAACCAGCTCTGGTGTGTGTCACCCACAGGCCATCATTTCTTAAGGTAATATCCATCTGCTCTGGCACAGTCCCCTCCATAAGCTGCAGGGAATTATCTCCTTGTCTGTGGTCGGTTCCAGGAGCTGCAGGGAATCTGTTCCAGCACTTGGACCACCTCATCCTCTTCCTTCTCTGACCGTGGTGCTTGCAGGGCATAATCACATTGAAAGAAATTGTGTCTATAGGTTGTTATGATAAAACACTAAATAAAGTCCAAGACTTATTCGTTTTTCAGGATCTGTTTTATTAACAATGAAATGTGCAACAGCATACTACAGAAAAGGGTAAGCCTAATAGAACTTGAAATTTGAAGTCTGAACAAGTCTAAAATCCTGATCAAGCCTATTAGGCGGATGAATCTGCCAGATGGTCAGGAAGATGGTAACATACATTTAGAAAAAGAACCTTCATGTGTGAAATGTTAATTTTATATAAAACAGCCCAATATGTATTTGTCTTGCTTCAGTTAACCTAATTAGTATGGAGAAAAAATTGTATGATAGAAAGCATTATCAAGGCAACGGTAAATAAAAGTCAATAATCTAAAAATTGCAGTGATATTCAAATATCTGAATTTGAATCTGAATTTGAACCTGAATCTGAATATCAAATATTCTTCTCTTTCTGTGAATTAACAAGAAAAATTTTGTTAGACGATTTATCATCTTTTCGTAAAAAACCTTCATCATTGTTGTCTGATGATGTTAGGGGTATGAATAGTATCATGAATCATAAAATAAATTGAGGGGTTTTTCTACAGTGGACAGAAACAGAGAAAGGCTAATTTTGTATACTTTAAGTGCAATTAACCATGTGTCAAACTCTGTTGACACTACATTCTCTAAATTCAGAGGTAGATGAAAACCTCAATGGAGTGAGGAATATCGGAGGACCATACAGCTTAATCCATGTCACTTGAGATTGTGTGTGTATGATATCAGCCAGTACTGAGACAGAAGAAAGTGCTCTCTCTACTCTTAGTTTTTCTCTCCAGTAAATCTTCATCTGAAAATATTCTAAGTGTAGCTGCACTGTCACACAGGCTTTGGGATAACCTCCAGCACAGCGACAGGTGAATGTCACATAACACAGAGAAAATCTGCATAGAACTATTTGATATGAGAAAAGCTTGCAAGGTTTAACAGTTAATTATTAGGCCCAACCATCTTTGGAAATACTGGCCTATTATTCCCCATCCACTGCTGCTTTGAGATCTTTCTAGGACTCCAAACAAATCTGAAATTTCCTACATTGCAGAGAAGACAGACTGCAGTGTTTTCAGATCCTGTATTTTTTAGTGTGTGACTCTAAAACTCCATACAGCCTGTTAGCAACTGTTCTCCCATTCTGGTTGGACATAACAAATCCTCTCTAGAGAGTCTTTAGAGACTCACGGACACCTCATTGTCTCAGGCCCTGAAATATGTAAACAAAGCCTCTAAAAGGCGGGGAACAAACTTGGGGCAATGACTTAATTACCTGTTGTTTTTTATATACTTATTTGGGGTGCTGGTGAGCTCGGAGCTACCCCCGTGGCCGCGCAGCTCCTCACGAGCTTTTTGAGTACCTTTAGTGCTCGCTGTGCCTCGTTCCCGGGCTGCCCTCGCTGGCAGCTCTTCAGTGAACAGCCACAGTCCCAGGGGGTCCCTCGGGGCACCCCCTCGACCTCCCGGAGCAGAGAAAAAAGGCAAGACGGGAGAGCCGAACACGTGGGGTCTGGTGGTTGTTTATTGTCTCTGTCCCATGTGCGCTCTCTCTGGTGCTGCCTGTGGCAGCCCGGTTTTCCCTGCCTGCGGGGGCGGGGCAGAGCCACAGCAGCCAACAACCAATCAGAAAGGGAGTTACCAGCCCGGGACCACCCCGGGACCCTCCCGGTTTGGAGTCCATCTGCCACTGTGTGTCGCTGGCTCCAACTCTGTTTCCCTCCATCCAGGGACACCTCCGGCCCGCGGGGGGCCCCACAGGGAGTCTGCACCCCTGGCTGGGACCTGGCTGTGGCTGGGCGGGGCTCCACCCAGGACAATACAACAATTACCTGAATTTGTAATTGGAGAATTAACCCCAATATGCAAATGGACCAAATTTATAAAAGTGTGAAAAACTCGTGGCCTGTCATCCATTTTGGGTGTAGTCTTGCCAAAGCCTTTTGACTGCCCAAGGTGTACCCAAAGGCCCTTCAATAAACACCCGCTTTTATCCTCTTAACTTGTCTAGCCTCTGTTTTCAGGCAGACCCAACAAGGCATCAGCTCTATAAAACTCAGAAAAATACAAGACCAGGACTGTTTATATTAAAGACAGGAAGAAGGTAAAGGAAGACTTGTCTTTTTTTGCCTTTTCCCCTTGTCTTCCGTAACCTTGGGAGGAGGAAGAACTAGGTTAAACTGTTTGATTAAAGTCAGCTATGTGGACTGAAAAAAATCACCTCATTTAAGCTTCTCCCATCTGTGTGAATGAATGGGCATGCCAAGAATGAAAGCCTCACTGCATACGTAGAATGTCATCAGCATCAGTATCTGCATTTTGACAGCTGTTGCAGTGACAATTGAGTGTGTGGAGAGGACCTGAAGGAGAACCCTGGCTTTACCAGAGGGTATAATCCCATAAAGCTGGCCTACAGCAATGTTCCTCATGCTACAAACCTGGTTGATGAATAAAGGTTTCTATGTTTAACACAACACTATAGCTGCAGAGAGGTATTCCACTCCAAAACAAAAAGTTAATATATGTATTCATGTGCACACACATGTATACACACACAAAATGTGTATTCTGGGGATTTAAGACAGTTCACTTGGGATGATGGCACTGCTCCAAATGTTTCCGTTCCACAAGAAAATGGGTCATGAATTTCTGGCTTAGTGCCTGAGAATATTCAAATGTTAATTTACTTCCAAATTTTGAGCTATAAGTATGAGCAATCCATTAATCTTATAAATTATTTTTCTTGGAAATTTTATTTGATGTGTTCAATAAAGGGCACTAGCCATGCACTAAATCTTGATAGTTTTACTTTTAATTCAGATTTTTATATATTTTCCTATTTGACTTTAAGCATTACTTTTCTTGATGATAAGCCCTATGAATATTATTATAAAAACAGAACTAATGACTTTGGGAAAAGATTGTGTAATTTGGCCTTCTGAAAACTGTGGGATATTGTTACAGTGCTTTTTTTTTGGAGGGGGACAAATAAACTTCATTGACACTAGGCACAGCTCTGATGTAATTAAACCAGAGGACAGAAATCAACTTGTTAAAAATCATACCTCCTTTTAAGAAACATACCTTGTCTGGCTGTCAGTTCATACAAGTGCAACAAAGTACAATTTTTAGAAATGCTAAATTTTATTAAACACAGTGTCATATTGCAGTCCTGTATCCCATCTTGATTCATTGAAAATTTCCCCCATGTGCTGATCCACACCTTATTTGTGAGAATGGAATATAAAAGCAAGAGTTTAGAAGAAAAAAAGCACCTGCATGCAAGGCAACATGGCAGATGAGAAATGCTCTGAGGCACTACCCCCCAGGCTGAGCACTATTCCCACTCTGCAATTAGTTTTATCAAATCTGACCTGGGCACTGCATAGAGCATTGCAAAATTTAAATTCCACATCTACATTACAGAGCAGAAGTGGCCTACAGGCTTAGCTTGAAACTAAATTTACCAACTGTCGACTTTGCTTAGCAAGCAGTGCATCCTAAAAGCTGGCTCTGGATAATCTATACTGATTGACCCAATAAGAAGAAGGAAAAGGGGGATTGTTTGGCTTTTATTTCAGAATACCCTCAGGTATACATATACATCTAGAATACACAGAAACCCCAGAATTCCATCTGGCCGTGCTGCCTCAGGGGCCACATACCTTGTACTATTTGTTTGTAACTAGGTTGTGTGATTGTCAATGAAGAATCCTGGGGTATTTCCTAAAAAGTGAAAGAAAACAAGGACTCTAAGATAGTTAGGCATTCCTATTTTTCCTATTTATTCCTATTAAGTATTTTTTTTCAAAATATTTAAAATTGTGGTTTGATTCCCTACAGAAATTTTTCTTTCCTTTTTTCTTCCTCCAATCCAGAACCACTTCTTCCCAGAAGTGATGAGGTTTGGTTATCTGCAATAATGGCCCCTAAAAACATATCATCATGCTTCAGAAGGAACCTGTTCCTCCTACTCGCCTTTCTCATTCATGCCCAGGTGTTTCCAGATGAGCCTGACACTTTGGAGGAATTCAGCAGTCACAGACTGCCTCCAGCTCAGACACGCTCTTCAATTACTGTGTTTGTGTGGCATTTCTGGGATCCACAAGGAGATCTTCTTAGTATCCCAGCCATTGTGAAGTAAACAGCATTCAGCTCCTGCACCCAGCTCGCCCCCCAGCTCCATGTTGTATCCAGCTACAGAAATGTGCCCCTTTTTTTGGAGATGTCTTTTTTTTCTTTTTGTTTTTTTTTTCTGTTGGTGGGATTCCTTCTTTTGCCATTGTCACTGCTGTCATCTCAGGCCTTATTTGTTTTATGAGAAGTGCTGTGGGTGCCAAGACAGCACTATGGCTATTTGTATGGGCCATGCTTCTCTTGCAAATAGCAAATTCTAGCAAATTCCAGACTCAGAATTTCAAATACTGGAAACATATACAAGCATATCTTGCATGCAAAAGGATAATGAGCCTTACTATATCAAGTCCTCAGCTTCTGCTTGATCTGTAGCACATCTTTCATAAAATAATACAGTCCTGATGTGAAGTTCTTATATATTATGAAATTTACCGGTTCTCTGAAAAGATTGCCCCAATTTACTTATCTTTGTAACTAAAACATGTTAAATTTTGTCCCCATATTTTAGATTTAATTTTCAATATTTGAATCTAGTCTTTCCTGAATGATGTTTTTGTGACCAGTTAAGGTATTATCTCAGTCACAAATCTGTTTTCCATGTATTTAATTGGTCAAACAGCTTGATGTTTGAATAAACTCACTAGTTCAAAATTCCTAACACCCAAGATAAGGCATACAGATCAGAATGTAGGAGCGTTTGCAGATGCTGACCATGCAAACAGGTTACACTGGGGTTTGGGCTGCTGGCATTTTTGGGGGGTTTTTAGGGATGAGGGAGTGGGGGAGACTCCTTATAATCTATTGACAACCTTTTGAAACTACTGATTCCCCAATGAAAAAAATGTGAATCTTCAATAATTTTTATAATCGTAATGTATTTTGGATATTTCTGTGACTATTCTTTTGTTATTTCAGTCAAGGACCAACCCTATTTCTGGGGTTCCCAAATCATTCTAGCAGTTTCTATTTACCAGAATACACTCATTCATTTCATGTTCAGTGCTCTTTACAGCAGACACATTGTCTTCCACTTGGGGCTTATAAAACGTATGAACTTACTTCAATGCGCAAAACAGACTGGTTTTTAATATTGATTTATAACCTGCATTGTTAATTATTCCTTCAATACATGTTATTTCAAAGTTGTAGCAAGAACTTTTTTTTTTTTTCGTTTTGTTAGACAATTAGAGCCTGGATAAACTCACCTGGAAATGTCTATCAAGAGTAGTCAAAAAAAAATCCCACAAGTAAACTGCTGATTTTCAAAATTTTATGGTACTTATCCTTTTCTCCAGTGGTAGCACCACAGGTGCTTTGACTTCTCAGTAAATATTACATAATCCAGAATTAATAAATCCTACAATGCACTCATTTCACCTAGTTTTACTTGCTCTGTAACAAGAAAAGCAGCACACACAAAAGCATATTGTAAGAAGTTTTCTGAAATAAAAAAAAGTTATGGAAGAAACTTATAACGCATTACAAAAATACATTTCATTTATACACTTCAGTTAAATCATAGATTCACTATCAAGCCTTTTTCAGCTACACTGCCAACTGCCAGGAAGCTACAGGATACCTATGGGGATCCATGCATATAGCCTTTGGGTTAGGATAAAAACTTTACCAGAATTGCACTTATAACAATAGTAAACAGAGATATCAACCAACTCCTGTGAAATTATGATGTGTTTAAGTATAAGACTTTTCTAAGCAAAGAAAACTGGTGTTCCTAACAAAAAAAAAAAAAAAAAAGCAATGTTTTTCAACAGTACTGAGCATTTTTCTCTTGGAGGCAGGACCGTTTTATTAAGAATACACAAATCCTGAATCCTAAAGCTTTCCAAGTTCTTTCCCTGCTTCCCATCACAACTTTTAATGTCCACAGTAACAGATTGTTAAAACTATTGTAATCTACAAACAAGCCTTTCAACTGGCATAAACACGTTTAACTCATTCAAAGTTAATTTAAACCCGTGATAGAAAAATACTTAGTCCAATACTTTTAAGACATTTTAGGCTCCCTTTTATGAACATTGCTTATAAATATTTGCCTATCAATATCATTCTGGTTTATTCCATCACATTTTTATGTCACTGGAAAAATAGTCATTGCATAATTCTGCTGGAAATACTTGCAAGTCCTTATTTGTTTACTGACTTATTTTACTGTTCGAACAAGGCTATTACTACCACTACTAATGGTTATTAGATCACTACTTATAAAACTTGTTGAACAGACATATAAAAAGCTGGGAATAGATTATGTCATTCCAGTCTCTCTAATTCCAACTCTAAAGTTGTGAAAATAGACAATGTTCAAATGTAGCTATGCTAACCTACACTAGCTGTACCCAAAATTTCACAATATAGTCATTTTTTCCCATAGAAGGAAGAAATAAAACCTAGCAAAATTAGGTGACACAGATCAAAACGAATTGCGGGTCTAGTTTTGCTATACAGTGAGGTGAAGCAGCCATCAACCCAGTTCAAATAACCACCTAACCCAGGTTTAGTACACTTTCTCTACAGCCAAAACAGCTTTGTCTCTTTGTCTACCACAAAATAAGAAAATAAGAAGCAGTTATCTAAGTCCTCAAGTTTCAGAGGATAAGAGATATTTTGGATGACACCTTTTCTAAAATATCTTGGAAGAGTAAGAGAGGAAAAAGACAAAATTGTAATTGCTTTTCACAGAATGAAAACCTTTAGCTTACCACTATTTCTACCTCTGAATTTAGGGGGAGTTTATCATTGTCTTCAATGGAAGAAGAGATGAGACAAGGCTTAGCAAGTTTGAAAACTCAACCTATAATCTTGTTTGATGGTCTAATGGAACGGGGAGAAAAAATTCAGGCTGAACTAAATGTGATGATGCTAATAAACAGGAATAATTTTGAGAATCTGTTGGGGTAACAGGTGTTGGTGTCAAGGAAGAGTTAAACAGAAAGCAGCAGCAGCAGTGCCAGCAGCAGCAGCAGTGCCAGCAGCAGCAGCATCCCTGGTCAGTGTGTACCTGAGACAGAACTGAATGAACGAGTTTCTATGTCAACATAGAACAGCACACCATCTCCACCAGTCCATGAAGAAACTTGGAACTGTACGCACTTCACGCTCTACTAGCTGTGGCTTTGGAGAGAACAATAGAGGATGTCAAGAGGACTGATTTGTTGTGGAACTGTGATTAAGCCTGTGCGTTATAACCAAGGGGGGGCTCTTGGGAGTAAAGATATTTATACTGATGCTTCCAAATAAAACTTTACATTCGCTTGCATGTCTGCTGGTGGGTCTCATCCCTTCATGTATCACAAAAATCAATAGAGAAAACCCTCCCAAGAACCAGGGGAACCATCAAGGTTGGGATATAAATGGCTGGGAAAGATATAAAACTTATGAAAATAAAGAGTCATGAAAATAGGAACTGTCAGAAAAAAAGAAAGAAAAAAATATGTAAGAGAAAAAAGTACAACATGTTTGTGAAAATTATGCAATATACAAATTAAAGCAAAAGCTGATAGGATGGAGACTAAAAGAGAGTACTTTAAGCATTCATTTCATAAGTCTTGAATGAATAAGCTAAGAAACACACTGAGGTAAAGTAGAAAAGAATGCTTGATAGCATAGTCAGAATTCATTTTTTCAGAGAAAGAAAATTACAGTTTGCTCTCTTGCTGAGATAGTGTCTCAAACCAAAACCAGAATTTTCTAAACAAGTCTAATTCCCCTCACCTAATGTAGGATTGTAAAAGTGCAGCTAGTTTGTGTTCATTGTTTCAGCTTTTCTTATAGTTAAAATCTAGAAGTGAGCACTGTGAGGAAGTGATTCATTCATTGCATCCATGACTAAGAAACTCAGAAGGTTTTCTTGGACTAAAGTGGTTCTTGACTCAGCCCCCCAGTCTGATGCCTCTGAGCAATAAAGATTGTCTAGACAGCTATGCTGTTATTCAAAACTTTCTTTGACTAAGTGAAGGGTAGGTAAGATGAGGCTTATTAATTTCCAAATTTTTACTTTCGAGAAATTTAGATGAGATCTCAGATACGACATTTAGAAATCAAACAATTAGACAACTAAAAAGAGGGAGTGGAAATTCATGGTCAGAGCTACAATTCACAAACACATTTTAAATTACTCTGGGTGTGAAGCAGATAGTAGCTCTACTACTTTTAATCTGCAAAGATATTTTATATAAAAATTCCCAATTTAACTTGTCTTAGATTTTGTCTAATTAAGAACAGAGTTGAGCTTAATCTCAAGTGAAGATTTCAAAAACTAAGAGTAACTGGCTATCCCAGATATAGTCTTGAAAAAAAAAATAGAAAAAGAAAGAACATTTTGTTTTTCTTATTGGCTTACAGAAATTTTGCCAGTATCTCCATGAAAATATATTTCATCTACAAATGATAATTTCTCTTTATTGTATTTTACAGCTGGTTTATCTTTTAGGTGATCAAAATTAAAATTATTATAATTTGTAACTCTTTATGGTTAATTATACATGCCTCTATGCCTCTATTTGCCTGGATGTTTATTCAGTTATAATCAAGGAGTGTTCATTGACTTTTAAAGGATATCCTAAAAAAAAATAGACCGCATGTATTTAACATTAAATATGTGAAATTTAAAGCTATCCTCAACTCATAAAAAATTAGTTTAAGCCACAAAAAATGGTGCAAAAAGTCTTCTGCCTTCCTATGTCATAGATTTTCCCACAGCACAGATTTTATTTTAATTCAACCTAGTGTGTAGCTCTAGAGTTGTGGAAGAAATGAACAGCATGAGGAACTCTGACCAAGGGATTTGGTATTCTAAATGCACGAAAAAATTGTCACAAAGAAGATAATATGGGAAATGAGGTGTATATAAGTATTCCTTTGTATTTCTTACATATCATGTATATTTTAACACAACCCTAAAATACCTCCAAAAATAATTTACTTCAAAATATATGACGTAAAAAATATAAGATATGGTCATAGGACAGGTCATAGAATCATTGAATATGCTGAGTTGGAAGGGACCCATTAGGATCATCCAGCACAACTCCTGGTCCTGCACGAGACAGGCCAAGAATCATACAATGGGCCCCAGAGTGTTGTCCAAATGCTTAAAAAATATGAATACCAGAGTGTTTCTTAGGACACCTCATATAATGTACCTTCTTTTCAAGCCTGTGTGGATCAAAAGCGGTGTAACTCAGCTTTGTGAGTTACATATATGTATTTATGTACATGCACACATATGAGCAGCCACAAATATCGTAAAAGTCTTTATTAGTCCCCAAACCTTTACATAAATGTTCAGCTAATATATACGCCAGTCTTATTCTGCCCGTGTGGCTATGACTAAGCTTGACTCATGACAGTGACAAATATTTCCATAACAACTAACACAGTCTGAAATGGGAAACTGATAAAATGATGAAAAAAGTTTATCCAATCCAGCAGCTTGATAAAATAAACAACGTGACAGAATGTTCATTTGCTTCATATAATTCACTGAGTCCTGATTTGGCAGCTGTTGTCAACCTAGCAGAAATGGCATACAACCATCCCCAAGTTTCTTTATCAGTAAGATTTAAGTAATCAGAGTGGGATTTTTTTCATTATTGTCTGGACATCAGTTGGTGTCTCTCACATTGCAGCATATTCTGGTGCAAAATAGGCTAGAGTTGAAATTCAAATAATGGAGCACACTGACTAGTCTTTTTCAAATCTTTTAGACCTACCAGAGAGTTCATAGAACAAAACAAAACAAAACAAAAAACAAAACCAGTAAACATAACCTGAATTAGGATGAGGTTTGGAGGATAAAACAAGCATCACGATAACACTTCTAAACACAGAAAGTTTTCTATGCTTACAGCAGAGACCTTTCAGGGTCTCAGTCAAAGTCAAAGAGATTTCCCAGAGCTCGCTCTCAATGCCGCACTCCGAGATCCCAGTGCCATGTTCCTTCAGATGAGACTCAAGCCTAGAGTACAGTGCAGTATCTTCTCATTGTTTTTGCTTTCTTCTCTCTCAAGAAGCAAGAAGAGGATAATGCACATCTAGATGAAATCAGGTCCGGTACAGACCACAGATCCATCCTACACCCCTAGTTCAGGTAGAGCCATAAGGACCCTTCTATCTCCTGTCGGTCTTCCAAGCAAAGCAAGACCTCATTCACTTGGGAATGCAGTGACCTCTAGGAAGCTGTGTGCATAGGGAAAGAAAGCAGATCACTGGTGAGCCACTCAGAACTTTTATTTGTACTTATGAATGTGTTCAGATGCCTCTGAAGAGTCTGTGTTGTCCTTTCATCTGGAGGAAAAGGTGGCTGTATTACCAAGTTCTCATTTTGGAAAAGGAGACACCATGGCCATTGCATTTCTTTTATACTCAGATATTTCCAGTGAAAATATTTCTCACACAGTAAAGGCTGCCTGACATTTCCTCCAGTAATCCTTTCTAAGCCTGTCCAAATATCAAGATCTGGTATCTGTTCAGGGAAAATTTTGTGGACTTGAGAAGGGGGAGTTGAAACATTTCAGACTGAATGAAATTACAATTATTGAACAAAACAATATTATATATTTCACTGCCACTTTTTGCAAACATCTAGCACAGAATTAGCTGTATCTAGGAAGCTGAAATCTGACAGAGACGAGCTACTTATAGGGGTGCTTTTCATCATGCTGGTAACGAAGATCTGATTTAGTCATAAAGAGCTACCTAAATAGAAACTGGCATATGCAAAATAGATTTAAAACCAGAATTCTTTATAATAACTACTTCTTTTGGATATCAAAGTGAAGATTTGACCCAATAAATGTCAAATACAGCAGGAGCTTATACGTGAGAAGTGTCAGATTGACTGTTGCATGAAACTATGTACAGAAAGTGTCTGTTAAATCTCCCACATTCCATTTAATAATTTTGACTGTAGTCTCATATACAAATAACAGAAGATAACATTGATTAATATTTTAAGATCTTAGCATATGCTATGGTAAAACAGCAGTTCTTTCAAATAATATAGTAATTCTTATCTCTAGTGGCAGAAGAGGTTTTCTGAAATGTAAGTACAGACTCCAGTGTGGATGTTACCAGCAGCTGGTATGTCCCCAGATCCTTTCTTCTCACCATCTACATCTGTGCATTTGTTGCCATTGCCCAGTGAGCAATACAAATGTTGCCTGAGAATTTTGAGAGGAAATAGGAAGCTGATTCCAACGACAAATGCAATTTATCATTTAATCACAGAATAATTGAGATTGGAGGGGGCTTCTAGAGGTCATCTTGTCCACCCCATCTGCTGAAACAGGATCATTTAGAGCAGAGAGCCCAGGACATTGTCTAGACAGCTCTTGAAAATCTCCAAAGGTGAAAACTCTACAGCCTACGCAACATGTGTCAGTGCTCAGTCACCCTCACAGAAAAAAAGACATTAAATACATTTAATATACTTTTATTTTGAAAGGGAGAGAGGCTTACTTCTTTATGTTGAAGTGTTTTATCTCTGCGAGGGTTAAAGGATTGGTTGCTTTTGGAAAGAGATCAAGGACAATCTCTAGTTTCAGAGACTGACTGAACTGCTTTAAAATAGCAGTTTAACAACTGGTGGTGGAATTTCTTTGGGATTTATTTTAGTGGTAAAATGTACTCAGTTTTCATACACATATAATCAGTATAGGATTTCAGTTATAGTTCAGCTTAAATTTAATGCGTCATTGTTTTACCTCCCCTAATAATGATATAGTACTAAATTGAATTAACATATGCAGCCTATCGTTGGTATAAGATCCCAGGGAAAGCATCTCAGAGGCAGCTATAAAGAAAGCCAAGTTTTCCACCCTGATCTATCTGTATTCTGCTCTTCTTACAGGTGTTCACAGACAATGGCTCTTACTTGACTAAACACAGTTCTTGTGACATTTAATAATACTTAGCCTAAATCTGTACACAAATGACCTGCTCAACAATTATCGAGATGTTACCCATCAAAATACCTACATTAGATGGGAATTTCTTTTATCCCCCATGCCTAATGAAAAAGAAATGAAAGAAGGACATGATCTCATGTTGATTTTATTGTGTCTTGGATAATACTAACATATTTTTAAGTCTCCGTCATAATGTGAACAATGCCATGTTCATAAAAGGACAACATGATATAAATTTTTTAACAAAATGTGTATAACCCAGACACATCTCATTACTCACAGCATCACATCAACTGAATCCTATGATGAAATTCCTATGCATTTCAGTGGAATTATGTTATTCCACACTCTCAGTGAATTGCTGGATGTTGGAATATTAACAGGTTTAGTTTGTATCTAACCTACTTAGTTACCTGCCCATGTTCTGTGACACAAAACAAATGTCCAGAATAATGCCTAGCAGATAAAAAATATTAACTTTTACCATTGAAAGGTCTTGAGAATGTAGTTTGTTATCTAGTTGGTACTGAAATTATACTTTCAAATATAGGTATAATTTATGTATGCAGATATATGCAGACAGAATGGAATAAAAAATTCTTGCTCTGTGCCATATCTGTAAGACCATAAATGTTAGGTTTGGAATAAATAATTTGTAATAACTAACTTAGCAGATTTCTACTACCTGTGTGACAGTCTCATCTTCAAGGCTTATTTAATACCTATGGACATATGAAGTAAGCATATATCAAACACGGACTGATAGGTATTTTATTCAAGCTGACAACAAGTATTATTGTGGATAATAACCTAATCCTCCTTTTTTAGGATTGTAACCAAGGATCAGCATAGCACAGAGCCACAGTATGTTAGGTCCTTTTCTTGGGGAAATACATGGGACTTTTTTCTAAAAGGGCTCTGATTTAAATAATTGAAACATAGGAAGGTGGAAGAAAAAAGCAGACACAATAAATTACTGGCAACAATGTTTTTATTCACATTTCTAATAGGGTGAAGGATAGTTAGAGCTAGTTGAAGATAGACCAAAAGAAAAGGAAAAAGGAAATGAGGGGAAGTTAAAGCAATGAAAAAGGGTAAAAGGGCAAATGTGGAAAACAAATTCTGAATGACATTGAAGATTAGAGCAAATAGCCAAATCAGATTAAATGAAAGCCTAGTCAAAATTATGCAGGGCTTTGAATGAATAAATATCCAAGCTTTGTTTGAGTCTGCAGCTAATATTAATAATGTTCCCTAGTGATCTTCTCAGCTACCATCAAGATCAGTAATAATACACTATTTTGCTATATTAAGACCTGGACAATTTTCAAGATTCATGTTTATTTAGCAGTTTTTCTCCAAACAATGATTAGATGTCTGTGCTGTCATTTAGTTTAAAGGTGTCATGAATTCCAATATAGTAGGGTATTGAAAAATTAAATGAAGATGCCTATAGCTACATTGCACTACATGGCACATTTTTATTAACAGTAATGGCCTTTCACAGATGAACAATCAGAAATTTACCAGGTAAGCATTACATGAGAGGTTGTCTTAATTGTATTATTTTTTTCTCTCCAGAATACATAACAGAATATATTTATTTTTTGGGTAATCAAATATGTGATTAATGTTGCAACAGATTAAGTGAAATGGTGAAAAACTTATCACTGTCTTGTTTGTCACGTCCTTGAATTCTACATATTGAGTTAGGAATAATCCTTTACTTGTATAAGCAGAATGGGGGGGTTTTTTTTGTTGTTTTTGTTGGTTTTGTTATTATTATTACTAGTTTTGTTTTTAAAATACAAGAAACTTTATATTATCTGGACAAATAGCAATGTTTGAAATGCAACATACACATATTTGTCAGAAGGGAAAAATATGTTTCATAGAATACCTATAATTTCCGAGAACAGCTGCTGAACAGAGGCTGTCAGTATTTTGTTTTTCCCAGGCAGAAGGTTTAGAACATGATCCAGTTTTCACTTAGACAAAGAGGATCCTTTAGATCCCATGGTAGAATTGGATGCTGGAGTGCAGAATGCCCTGGACTCTTGTGTTGGTATTTTCAAGGATTACTCTGTATTCATTGTAGGACAAACAACTCTTCTTCTTAAATGAGCCTCTTAGCCGAGAAAGACCAGGAGCATGCATCCTCTTCCCCAAAATATGTCTTGTTGGTCTTGTGGGATGTTTTAAAAGACTATTTCCTTTAAATTGCCTCACTATTTACTTACACATTCACTGGTAGTACTAAAAGTTTTTCCCTTTCTTGTCTAACTGCGTAATTGTTTTAAGCCTCCCCAAGCTCTTTGGATTCAATCACTGGTTTCAAATAGTCTGTAAATATTTTCTTCAGCTTCTTTAAAAAATAATCTTATTCTCTGAAATAAGTTTTAGAATAGTGCTATTACAGAACACATAGAGACACAGGAGAGAACAGTTGCTTTCTCGGATTGAAATTGGTTCTGAAAGTTTTCAATCAAAGTATTTATATAAGCTGTGTTATGCTGGGAATTTTTTCAAATTCCTGTAAATTGCTATATACCAAATGCTAGGAGGCTTCTACTGCTTCAGCCGCACCTTCTGTGTAGCTGCCGGATAAAAACTCAAACCTCTGTGGCTCTGTGTTCTCAAAGATGCTAATGAATGAGAGCTTTTCTGCAAGGAGACTGATGGGGTGCTGCTGAGGATACAGGAAAGAGTCTGGGAGGGAAAAATGTTACCTGTCTATTATTTCTTTGTATAGGCCATTAAAATAAATTGGAACACTTATAGATGTGTACAATAAGCAGCCACCAAACAGGTATGTTGAAGGAAAATATTATTTTTTTAAATGTGATTTTGTTTGGCTGCTGTTTTCTTAGGAGATTACTGGAGCCTTGTGGGATGTATTTTATTTTTATTCATGAGAAACTGAATTAGGCAGCAGGTCTGCTTCATTAAATTGGTCTGTTTCTACTACATTTTTTATTTTTATATACTGAAAAAGGTATTACTAGTTTGATTCCTCAAAAATGTATTCCAGACTTATATGTATCATTTAGTGACATACCTTAGTTGATTTTAGTATGCAGTATACAGAATAAGGTTAATTTTTCTAGTGATTTTGAATTCCTTATTTTTAAATACTAATCAAAAATGTGTACTATTTTCAGTGTATTCAACCCTTTATCACCAGTATTCTTTTAAGTCTTAACTAAGAACTAGAGAGAGTGCTTTATGTGGCACTAACAAAAAATTACAAGGAAAATTAAAACTAATGTTCAAATTATGATTATATAAATATTTTAAAAACTCAATTCAACAACCACAGAGAAGAGCCCATTGAAAATTAGGTCTCTGTCCTGACAAATTTTGAGACTTCAGTAAGGTTTCTTTCTGTTAAATATCAAAATGAAAAGAAAAAAAACCAGGTGAATTAATTGCAAATATTTAATTTCTCTAGCTGTGAAGGTTTAATGATGTTATTTTAAAATTTTATATATAACTAGACAATACTTAAAATTTTTATTGTGACAGGAGAATCTTTTCATTGAAATAAGTCTAAAAAATTTAACCTAACTGGGACATTTCGAAAGAGCACCTGCCGCTCGCCAAGGCCAAGCCCATCAACAGTTGTGGTAGGGCCTCTGGGATAATGGATTTAAGAAAGGGAAGAAGTTGCTGCATTTCAATTTCCACATCATTTGTGGGTGTAGAATATATGAGAGCAACAACTCTGCAGACACCAAGGTCAGTTAAGGAGGGGGAGGAGGTGCTCCAGGTGCCAGAGCTGAGATTCCCCTGCAGCCTCTGGTGCAGCCCTGGTGAGGCAGCTGTGCCCCTGCAGCCCATGGAGGTCCACAGGGGAGCAGAGATCCACCTGCAGCCCCTGGAGGACCCCACACCAGAGCAGGTGGATGCTCAAAGGAGACTGTGACCCTGTGGAAAGCCTGCACTGGAGCAGGTTTCTGACAGAAATTGTGTCCCAACAGAAAGAGGAGCCCACGCTGGAGCAGGTTTGCTGGCAGGACTTGTGACCCCATGGGGGACTCACACTGGGACAGTCTGTTACTGAAGGAGTGCACCTTGTGGAAGGGACCCCACGATGGAACAGTTTATGAAGAACTGCAGTCTGTGGGAAGGACTCACCTTGGAGAAGTTCATGGATCACTGTCTCCCATGGTGGGGACCCCACAATGGAGCAGGGGGAGAGTGTGAGGAGTTCTCTCCCAGAAAAGAATGGAGAAGCAGAGACAGCTTGTGATAGATAAACTGACTGCATACTCTAGTCCCCATACTCCTGTGCCACTGGCAGGGAGGAGGTAGTGAAGTTAAACCCCAGAAGAAAGAGGGTGGAATTGAGAGAGGGAGAACATGCTTTTAAGATTTGGTTTTGTTTTTCATTATCCTGCTCTGATTTGGTTGGTAATAAATTAAAATAATTTCCCCAATGATGGAAACTGGTGAGTGAACTCTCCTTGCCCTTGGTTCAACCCACGAGCCTTTCATTATATTTTCTCTCCTCTGTCCAGCTGAGGAAGGCAGTGATAGCAGCTTTAGTGGGCCTTTAGCCCCTGGGCTTCCAGCCAGGGTCAACCTACCACAATATGTTGTCAAAAACATATGAGTAAACTTATCAAATATTACAACTCTGGTGATAAGAACCAGAATTCCCAATGAGAGACCCAAGATGAATATGCTGAGCACAACTAAAACCAAAGTCCTTTCCTTGTGGTTTAAGGTCACAAACATCAGTATCTTCTTGATATAAAAACAAAAGGACAAACCTTACTTTTTACCTAGCACCTTTACTTCTGAGACATTGGCACCAATCCAATACTCACTGGTCTCATTTTTCTTACTGCAGAGCCATTCATTTTGTTCAATGTTCACTTCATCTAATCTGACAATCAAACTTCTCTCCAAGGGACAGCAGAGAATTAACTTTCTGACTCAGTAAGGGCGCACATTCTGAGCTGTAAGGAAAACAATAAGTGCTTGTTAGGGGATGTGTCATAAAAACTTCCCAAAAAAACCAAATAGGCAATATTCCCATGGCCTGCTATCAGAGGAAGACTAAGAGCAGTATTTTGTCAAATAGAGCAGCACATGTAGTAAAATATCACAGAATCACAGAATAAACTGAATTGGAAGGGACCCATAATGATTATCGAGTTCAACTCCTGGCCCTGCACAGCACCATTCTCAAGAGTCACACCGTGTGCCTGACAGCATTGTCCAAACACCCCTTCAGCTCTTCCAGGCTTGGTGCTGTGACCACTTCCCTGGGGAGCCTGTTCCAGTGCCCAACCACCCTCTGGGGGAAGAACCTTTTTCTAATATCCAAACTAAACCTCACCCGACACGGCTTGAGACTATTCCCTCATGTCCTGTCGCTGGTCACCAGAGAGAAGAGATCATGTCTGCCCCTTCTCTTCCCCTCATGAGGAACTTGCAGACTGCAATGAGGTCTCCCCTCAGTCTCCTCCAGGCTGAACAGATCAAGTGACCTCAGCCACTCCTCATTCGGCTTCCCCTCAAAACCCTTCATCATCTTCATTGCCCTCTTTTGGACAGTCTCTAACCGCTTAATGCCTTTCCTATATTGTTGTGCCCAAAACTGCTCTCAGTACTCGAGGTGAGGCCGCCCCAGTGCAGAGCAGAGTGGGACAATCCCCTCCCTTGCCTGGCTGGTGATGCTGTGCCTGATGCACCCCAGGACAGGGTTGGTCCTCCTGCCTGCCAGGGCACTGCTGACTCACATTCAACTTTCCATTGACCAGGACCCCCAGGTCCCTTTCCCCTGCACTGCTTTCCATCATCTCATTCCCCAGTCTGTCTGTACATCCAGGGTTGCCCCATCCCAGGTACAGAATTTGGCACTTTCCCTTGTTGAACTTCATATGGTTGGTGATTGCCCAGACCTCTAATTTGTCCAGGTCTCTCTGCAGGGCCTCCCTGCCTTTGAGGGAGTCAACAGCTCCTCCAAGTTTTGTATCTGCAAACTTGCTCAGTGCCTCTTCCTGTCCCACATCGAGGTCATTTATGAAGATGTTGAAGAGTGCAGGGCCTAAGATGGAGCCCTGTGGAACCCCACTAGTGACAGGTCCCCAGTCTGATGTCACCCCACTCGCTGTAACCCTTTGTGCCTGACCCATGACCCAGTTGCTCACCCATCACATGATGTGTTTAATCAGCTGTGTGATGGATATTTTATCCAGAAGGATTCTGTGAGAGACAGCATTAAAAACTTTGCTGAAATCCATAAAGATTGCATCACCTGGCTTCCCTTGATCAACCAGGTGGGTTACCTTGTCATAAAAGGAAATCAAGTTTGACAAGAAGGACTTTCCTTTCATGAAGTCATGCTGGTTGTGGCCAATGATTGTGTTCTCTTTCGGGTGTTTTTCAATACCTCCCAAAATAATCTTCTCCATAACATCACCAGGCACTGAAGTGAGACTGACAGGCCTGTAGTTTCCAGGGTCCTCCTTCTTGATGTTCTTGAAAATCAGCACAACATTTGTCAGTTTCCAATCAGCTGGGACCTTTCTGGATTTCTAAGACCACACAAAAATCATCAAGAGAGGTTTTGTGATATCGGCCAGCTCTTTGAGGATTTTGGATGAATCTCATCAGGCCCCATAGATTTGTAGCAGTTTAGATGGACCAGCAGATCCTGAACAATTTCAGGGTCAACTGTGAGCTGATCATATGCCACAGGATATATACAAAAAGATGTAGTCAATGCTCCTATCATCCACTATTCAAACACAACTAGAATTTCACCTGTATGTCTGTGATGATAGATTTAATTATTTTCTAGAATAAACATTACATTTTGAAACCCCTGTCCTATGCTCAATTTTTCTTTTTGGTATTTTAACACACGTGGCACATACCTCTCAATGCTTCAAAGGGGATTATTATGTAACAATGGTTTTCATCTTTCCCTTCTCTCCAGAGAAAATCAGCTGAATCTAACCATGAAGATGGTTCGACAGGCAAATGTAAATATAATCTGTGACCTCTTTAAGTTTTTTATTTTTCAGCTGTAATAACTATCTCATAAGTAAGAATCCATCAGAAACAGGCTGTGTTAGTGGTACCGCTCTGAGCAGATCCAGCATAAAAACCAAGAGCAGAACCTCTGGGAAGACTCTTTGCACCATTTGCCATCAGCTTCAGTCCAGAGAAAACCACCGTTCTTTTTCTGTGATCCCTCTGTGGACATCAGTGTGTATGTGACCCTGCTCTGACTTTATCCATTCCTGGTTTGTGCCACAAAGATGAGGAGGGAATGCACAGCACTACACAAACCCTATCATCCAGTGCAGGAAAATTCTAAAATGCAGCAGCTGCTGGTGCCCACAGAATCACAGTGGGAATGGGTATCTGATTGCAGGGGTACTCCTCCTCTGAAGCAGCTTGAGCTGGAACAAGAAAGGGGTGATTTATGCTGCTACAGAACAAAGGAAATGTTCTCACACAATTAGAAACTGTCTCAATTACCTAGTGCCAGCTAGCAGCTGAGAAGCAGTAAGATCCCTCTTAGCTCTAAGTGACTGTTTTAAAGCATGTTGTCTCAAACTACCTACAGTGGCAGTTTGAACTAATGTTTAATTTTGCCATGAAATGAACTGTGAGTGCTCAAAGAGCCAGGAAACAGCTGAGAAGCTGTTCAAAAAGCTGTTCAAGCTATTCATCCTCTGTGCCTCACAGCAGTCAGTTACTGTCTGCTGATTCAGAAGAGGTGTGCGAGTGCTACCCATATAAATGAATTTAATATGGGTAAACATATCAAGTCTATGACAAGTTTGGAATTAAGCTAATTACATAAGCACTGGAGATCAAGCCAAATTTTCACTGGAAAAATCCAGTCCATTCAACCATTAATATTCTGCCTGAAATAATTTACATTCAGGAAACTTTCACAAAAAAAAACAAGTGAATGAAATCTGTTGCAGAACACAGACTAGTAAGGCCTACAGAAACTCATATTTCGTGAAAGTTTTTAACAGCATAGAAAAAGTAAGCATATCTATCTCCCCAGATTTATTCTTTTAATGTGGTTATGTTTGTCCCATTCAGGCAAAGAGAAATTCCAAAAAGCAAATAAATATATATATTCCAAAAGGAAAACCAAAGTGTATTGACCCTAAGGTTTCTAAAAAGCAAACAACTTTGTATAAGTGCTCTGTAGAGTTGTAAATGAAACCTTTTGACAGAAATGACATAATATTCTGTGATGGGTTTACCTGGGCTGGCTGCCAGAAGTTCACCTACCTGCTTTTTCTCTACCTTCTCAAGAGGAAAGGGGGAGAAATTAAGAAGGAAATGGTCATAGGTTGAGATAAAGACAAGAAGATAATTTACCACTGACTACCAATGTGAGCAAATCAGCCTTTTCTTGGGGAAAAATTAATTTGAATTATTGCCAATTAAAAATATATCTCAGTGGTGAGAACCAAACCTTAAAACATCATTCCTTCAATCCCTATCTCCCTCCTTTCCAGGCTCAACTTCATTTCTTCATTTCTGACTCTAACAACTCTACTTGGAGGAAGATGGGAAATGGGATCAGTCCATAATAGTTCTTTGTTGCTCCTTCCCCTGCTCTAGCATGGGCTGCAATCCTTTAGGACAAACCAAGACCAGCATGGTCTCTCCATGGGCCTCAATCCCTGCAAGAAATATCCACCTGCTGCAGCACAAGGTCCACTACAGGCTGCAGTGTAAATATCTGCTCCACACTGCCATCTCCATGGGCTGCTGGGCAATCTCTCTTCTGCTGCCTGGGGAAATTCCTTCCCTTGATTTTTTTCTGGCCTTGGTGCTCACACTGTTATTTTTCACTTTTTTCCTTACTCCTCATTGCTTGCTCTGCATTTTGCTCTTACTTAAGTACATTTTCCTGGAGGTCGCAGCTGGAGGTGGCTGGGTCCAGCACGGGGAAGCCCTGACTTGCCCTCACAGAGGCTGCCCCTCAACCCCCCTGCCAGTACCTGGCCACCAGCACCACACTACACCATCACAGAATACTTCTGGTTTCACCCCTACTCTTCTCACCTCAGAAACTGTAATGAGCATTCAGGTGGGCCACCCTGTATGGGTAATTAAAAGAGAAATACTGGCTACCTCCACCTCACAAAACACCCAAGTGATTGGTGGGTTAAGGAAATTTGATGGCCTCATGGAGTTAATTTGCAGTTTGAGGGAAAAGAAGGGATTGGATCTGGAACTACTCCGTCTTTTACTTGCTCTGCTAATCAGATTATCCCAGTAGGAACATAGAGAGAAGACCACCTCCAGTGACTGTGTCTTTATAAAGCGGGCTTCTTTTTAAGTCTATACAGGATAATCTCTGTTATCCTGCTGAAAGTTGAAGTGCTCTAAAGCTTAAATCGGGGGGATTTTCTAAGACAGAAATCAGACATCCATTGCTTAGTCAATGACCAAAACAAGTGGTCCAAATACATATGAGAACAAAGTTTTCATTCATTCTTGACTTAATAATTCACTATATTTGATTAATTAAATCAATTAAGAAGTGCATCTAGGCTATGGTGAAGATGAAGTGCATAAACATGGTTGTAGTATATATGAAAGATGATGGTCACTTTAATAATGGTTTGTTTAATCTCAAAACCTCTTTTTCTTCATGTTTTTTCAAGAAAAGCAGAACCCAACTTCAGAAGACTTGCATTAATGATAAGATCTCTGGTCTCATTTGTTCCATAAATAGAATATTAGGCAGTGAGACAATTTGTTTACTTATATGTCATACACTAAGTGTACTCTCAGTAGACCTACATGTGTTTGGTCCATAAATTTTCTGAATGTCTATCGGTTCATTGCATTAGCCCCCACCACCAACTCTCAAGTGTTCACTAAAAAAAAAATAAAAGCTCCAAAACCCCCACAAAACTAAATTAAAAAAAACCCAAACAAACAAAAAATCCAAAGCAAAGCAAAACAAAACAAAACAGAACAAAACAAAAAAACAACCCAAACAACGCATTTTTAGCCACTGAACTGAAGTTTAAAAAATGAAAGTTTTAAGGCTGGAATACACCATGTTGGCATAAGTGGGACATTTGTACTACCATTATATATACCATTGGAAGACTGTAATAACCTGCCATGCAAATTAATTTATTTCTAAAAACAGCAGGACAAAGGCTCTGATGTTTCCAGATCATTTACAGGAGTCTAGCAAGAAGATATAACAAGAGAACAACAAAAATAATAATAGTTTGAGTGCCAGCTCTTTCACTGGCAAGAAAAGATAGGAGTTTTATTTGAAAAGTATCTAACCTTCAATAAATATGAATATAATCAATCCTAAAGCAAGAAAGTAGATATTCTGTATACGCAATACATGCTTTATATATGAGTAAAGACATAATCAGTGGTTGGGTATAACTGTTTTTTTCTAAAATTCATTGTGTTACACATATTTAGAAGATGGAACACACTTTTTTTCTTGGATCAATACCAGATGTCAGTATCAAAAAAATAAAATGGAAGAATGAGTTTTTAATGCTTGCTTGCTATTTCATGGAAAGATTGCTAATCAGATTAATAATGTCCTTAACAAAAAGCAGCAATGCACTACATCATTACTGACAGAAGTTTTTAAAATCTTAGAGCAGTGAGAATGCAAAATTCTAATATTGGTAATTTTTCAGTTTTGTGACAACCAGCTGAAATCTATGTTGCCATTTGTTTGATTTCTGTGGCAACCACAATCTGATATATTATTACAACTAAACTCCTACTCTCTATTAATTCCAGTTGCATTATACTAATATTCTCTTTCAAAGTAATGAAAATTCTTTGAATATGGATCTAACAGGCAATGGTTTAGCTGAAAGTAGAGGAAGCTGAAATTAAATATGTGAATTCTAAAATTTAATTAAAATAGAGAGACCATTCTGACACTGAAACAATCTTGTTAAGGGTAAGAAAAGTGACTTAGCACTTTAGAGGAAGACTGAAATGTCTGTAATAGAAAATATGTTTTGTGCAACCACTTGTTCTTGGCCTTGATGCTGGAATAGTAATAAAAAATACTGAGACTGTTTTACATAGGAGGCTAGCCATAGTTAGGCATAAGTAGCTCTCAAACAGAAATTACTCATCGTTGCAATTTCCATGGGGTTAATATTTGCCCATAAATATTCTATCAGAAAAGTAGATCACCGCATTTAACTTAGGATTTCTGTCATTATTCACAGAACAAACTGCTGTGGCTTTTGCTCCCATAAGTGGATCTGCATATGAGAGCAATTGTGCTATATTCTCTCATGGAAACCAGGATACTCCAGGTAAATTTACAAGCTACGATTTGCATAATAAATGTGAGGAATCAGGTCTTTGATGAGGGTTTTGTTTTGCTCTTTTTCTTTACCATTTAATTACGCTGATGTGAATTGAGCAGGTGAGAATAATTCTTAGTGAAATCAATGGAGTTGTATGAGGTATAAAATGTTGACAAATTCTCTGAGGTATCCTCTCTGGTCCAGTGTGTCCATTCTCTTCACAATATTGACTAAAGAAAAAACAGTTTCCCCACTCATAAAAATACATACTTAATCCTGTTGCAGGTTGAGGAAGACAAAATAGTCATAAAGTCCAGCAAAAATTTGCAAACATTTCTAACTGATGACCAAATTCAGCAGAATAGTTGTATTTAGGCAGTTGTCTAAGGCATCAAGATTATCCTATTTTGTATACCAAGCCTTTTATGTTCCAATCTGTTGTACATACACCTCCTATATAGGAAATTATTAGTCAACAAAACCAACAGAAAATGAAGTGTTATTGTAATGAGAGCATTTATATGATAAAAATGGTGCTAGGCGAAACTATTCTAGTGTTTTTATATATTGGGATTGCAGAGATTCCATGTCTGATACTACATATTTCAGTGGTTCCTTTTTTAGAAAAACAGGAGTGAGGACCCCTTCCACAGTCTTCAATATAACAAGGTGACCTAACAGAGTATCAAAGGTAGAAAAGCTATAGAAAGGAAAATCTGACCAGAAAAGAATAGAAATAAAAGATGAACACTGGAACTGATAACAAAATCTTTTTTTTTTTTTTTCTCAGAGTGAGAGAATCCCATTACATTCTAGTTTCCAACCATTACTGAGATGAAACAGGAGAAAAAAAGCACCTGACATTTCAAATGGCTGCCCACAGGAAAACTCAAAAAACTTCAACTGAATTAGAATGGCACTAGTAGTGCCCTGGCCACATCTGCCTTACTGAGTATTCAGGGGTACTAAGTCACATAAATTATGATCTAGAAAATAGAAAATTTAGGGAAAGAGATTCAACTTTACTTTTCCTGTGAATTTATAACCTGAAGAAAAAAAAAAGACAAATATTTCTTACTGAAGATTCAGGACAGATGAAAGCACCTCAGCTCAAAAACCTTTAATACCTAAGAATAAGGTTACCAAAAATCAAGTCTTCAGTCTTCTAATTTATGTTCCCAGGCACCTACAGTCATTTTTTAGCTTTAACATCACAGTGCAAATAAATGCAAGTTCCAACCTTCACTGTTTGCAAATTATCCTTACCTTTCATCTATACGGAGAAGCTTAAATACAGTGGATGATCTCAAACCACAGTGACTTGACTCCATTCCACACAAAATACCATTGGAGTTACTTTCTTCATCCATTCACCACTGTCATTGCCCAGTTGATTGCCTATAAAAAATGTCATCTAATTCCACCCAGTTAATCCTGAAACTGATAAAGTACATGGAATTACAATATACCTCCAGAATAAAAGTCTCCAAATTTGAATAGGAAAAAGAATAAGTGAGAAGATTTTTCCTTTAATATGGTGTCTTTTTATTTATTCTTTGGTTTAAAAAGAAAAAAATAAAGTATTTGATTCATCATTACAATTCGTCTGGCGTTGCTTCTTGCTCTTTTGCTTTCTTCACTTGATTAATGCATCCTTTTTATTCAATTCTTGTATAGGCACATGAAGATACAAAAATTCATATACTTCTGATCCTTTCTAAAGTCAAGGATAAAGAAAGTTACAGGGAAAAGGATTCTGCCAATAGGCAGAGTGACAATAATTATTTCCTCAATTCCTAACACTCAGTTTGAAATGATCAGAAACTCTGTTTTGTTTCATTTCTCAAATGTTGGTACAAAAGCCTGAAAGAAGACATAAAGAATCACATTATTGATGTTTCCATAGGGATCACCTCCATTTACATGGAGACTGGTAAAATTACCCAAGAGAAAAAGAAATAAAAAAAGCAACAAAGAATTGAATGGAAAAAAAAATCAGAAAAAAATGCAGAGATAAACATGTAGAAATGTATTAATTTTGCAAAGGGAATAATTTGAAATACTGACAAAAAGGCCAATCATGTCCTCTACATTGAAAAAAAATTATTATTGCCACCAAAATAAAATTCATCTCCAGTAAAACAGCCAAGGGAGGAAAAACAGTCTCAATCTGTGTAGAATGGACATAGTATTCAAATGAAAGCTACAGATTTGTCATTGTTCAAGGTCCCACAAAAATCCACACATTCGGCAATACTTTTAAGAGATATTTAACTAAATACGTGTCTTAAAAATCTGTGTGCATAGATACCTAGACCACCTTAAGACCTTGAGAGGCATTAATAATTGCTTAAAAACAGAAGCTAAGGAAAAGCACCAGATAGATAAGATTCATCTTCAACTGTATTGCACATGAAAGTGTGGGCTTATGATTTCCGTATAGAATTTGGAATCAAAAAACTTTCTAATCAGGAAATGTTTGCTTCCTGATTAAAAAAAAATAAGAAACTTAATTAATAACAAGAGTATGCTATAGCTTCTCTGTGTGCTGAGCTTGTTCAATATACCAGAGAAATATGTATGCAATAAAAGTAATGTGGTGGTAAAACTGCCCCCACAGTAATGAATACAATTCTATTGTACATTTCTTATAAGACCATTTTCCTCTATAAGTGTATTACTATCAGACTTTTCAGTATTTAAATTGCATCTTAGCTGCAGAAGCATTTCACAGTGGAGATAAACTCAAACCTAAATACTCAATACTTCAAAACTGTTGATTTGAGGATTTTTCTTAGTTATCTTTATCTGTATTATGAATCCTAATCATCAAAAGAAACCAGAACATGCCTGAAGAAGTATATGTATTTGTAAATAGAATTTGATAGGAAAACCTTGTTTATAATGTATGATTTACCGTGTTAGTTAGAGGAAACCTTATGCCATTATGCATTTCCATCCAAACTAACATAATAGAAAGGACCAAATAAATACTATCTGTTTATGGATCAGACTGGTTTTTTAAAGAGTTCAAGTCTGATAACTGTTATTTAGCTGCAAAATATGTGACCATCTTTTCAGATAAGCCTGTCTCCAGCACTTCCTTCTGCCCTCTCCCAGTTAGCTCCCTATTAAGGAGCTGTGATTTTTGCAAAAACCCCGCTCTCTGTTGCTCATAGCAATAGCCCCAGTGCGCTCATTTTTCCACACAAAGGGGTGGTCCTGGCCCTGAAAAGGTCACACGTCCAGAGCAGATGAATGTCAAAAGTACACAGAAACTGGGGAAAGAACAAAATGTGGAAGATGTTTACGCCGCCTGATTTCAATTTGTCTGGACACTTGAACTGACAATCTAGGGTTAAGCTCCCACTTTGCTCAGACTGGGTTTAAGCCTAAAATTTGACTCCTCTATACTTCTGATTTGCCAGTCATGCAACCATTCAAGGAGGTCTCACACAACACATGGTAGTTGATAACCCCAAAGTTAATTCTTCCTTCCTACCAGAGACTTTGGGGAGCCAGGAAAATTTTGTTTTCAGTGGAAAATATATACTGTTAACTCTCTCTTAGATAGAACTGGAGAAGAAAGCTTCAGCTAGTCCTGCTCTAAGCTCCTGCTTCCCAGCTGAATCCAGAGCCCAAGTTACAGCAGCATGGGTTGTTTTTTTTTTCTTTTCCTAAAAGGCAGAACCAATCAGCAGTCACTATAGCAGTTCCATGTGTCTCCATTTAATAATTCATTTTCATCTCACCCATAAACTGATAACTAGCATCAAGGAATGCTCAGAAGCTGTTTACTAGTTAGTCCTTCAGTCTACTGATCTTGAGAACATAGGCTTCTAAAAGTGCACATGCCTGAACTGGGATTCATCATCAGACCAGCTGTGTCAATACAGCACTTATGAGACTCTAGGGATGGTGACCGGCTTAATACTTATTACAATCTATTCCTTTTGCAGATTTAACTTCAATAATTTCAGTAACCTTGCTAACAATGGTATCCATCCACAATTATAATAGCACAACTGAGTGAACAATGAAATGCAGCATGTGGCAAGAGCTTTTTAAATCAGCTTTGTCATCCAACTAGCACACTGAGAAACTCCGCTGTGACTCATCTTTCTGAACAGCATATTAATTCTCAGCAGCTTAGCACTTCTGATTGGAGGTCCCCCCCTACAGGTCTGAAGTTCTACCTGAAGAGGCATTGTTAAGGATGGAAGTGTTATTACAGTGAGTGAACCTAGGGTGCCTGACGGATTTCAATCAGGAAAAAACACCTAACTTCTTCATCTTATACCAATGAGTAAACCTGAAATTGCAAGTATGTAAATATTCATGATCTTTAGTTGCACTTTTCAAGAAAATAGAATCCCATATGCCCTATAAAAGATCTACCCATCTTAATTTGAGAAAAGAGATGCTCAGAAATTATGGGTACAAATTTGGTCATCACAGCATGATTGATCACTTGTTTAAAAGGTACAGGATTCCATCCTATCTCCTTAAAGTTCATTTTTTGTCAAAGTACTATTTAACTACTTGGCATCAGCTACATATGTACATATAGCTGTTCTGCAGAATATGTGCTAATATCAACAAATTGAAAACAAGTCATTACAGTCTACTATCAGTAGGTTAAATTAGTTACTAGGGAGGAATTCAATAAAAATCTTGCCCCAATTAAGTAGAGTGTACTGCAATAATATTTTACATTTATACAGCACTTTATATTTGGCGTTTGACCAATTAGGCTGAGAGAGCCATGCTAAATCACAGCAGGCCCCTTGGAAAAAGGGCAGCAGCTAACTGTCAAGTTATTCTACTTCACAGCGGGAAACTTTTCACAACAACAGTGGGCAAAATCCTATTCTCACAACATGTAACAGACATTTTTCAGATTTTGAAGAAAAACAACATGGGTCCAGAATTACATTGATATCAATGCTCTTCAACAGCCTCAGTATTTTATCCATTATGGTGTTTCTTTTGTCTAAATACAGCCTAGAGTACCTACAATGGGGTTAAAAGCTAAACTGTCTGGCTCAAATTTGAAGCGACCTTAAATGCTTTAAACCTGGTTTTTAAACTGATTACACATGTCCAATAGAATACAAAGATTTTGTGGTTGCACTCTGTCACAGTTTTATTAAAATCCCTCAAAAAGACTGTGCCTGCAAAAAATGTATCCTCTCCCACCTTTTATGTATTAAATCTTTGAGGCTTTTCCTGTTTACTCAGTCAAATTTAACAAAGTTTAGCATCTAGTTATCAAAAGAATTAATCCCTCAATCTCAATCTACAGATATGTGTGCTCACTTTATGTCCCTTTAACTGGGACACAATGACAGTCATGGTTTTAAGATGTGTCATTGCACAAAATAATGTGTTTTACCCAGTTGTGGAATTTTTAAACAGTAAAGGTATTTGAGAAATTGTCTTGTCAACAAAGCATATTGTCTACCAGGAATACATGGAAGAAAATAAAAGAATCACCCCATTTAATTTTCCTTTTTTCCTTTTTTTTCTTTTTATTTCTAAGTCACACAAGTACTCAATGAACTCAGCTATATATATATAAGGTATAAGCTATATAGCTTTATAATATACGATATATAATATAATATAATATAATATAACATAATATAATATAATATATAAATTGATATGGTCAGTAAACTGAAGCCACAGCAGGTGTGAGGTTTAATTGAAAGGCAGATGCACAAAGACAGCAGGTAGAAATGGAAATTAGGTTAGGAAAGGAACAGGGCAAGGTGAATGCAGAATTCTGAAACCAAAATAAAACCATACACATTTAAACAATATTTTCCTGTGGTCCCTTCTTCATAAATTATGTCAGGTGGTTTGTATTTGGGAAGAAGGTCACGATTTTGCAGTACCTCTTCTCCAGTTAATCACCTTTTTTGCNACTGTGCCTGCAAAAAATGTATCCTCTCCCACCTTTTATGTATTAAATCTTTGAGGCTTTTCCTGTTTACTCAGTCAAATTTAACAAAGTTTAGCATCTAGTTATCAAAAGAATTAATCCCTCAATCTCAATCTACAGATATGTGTGCTCACTTTATGTCCCTTTAACTGGGACACAATGACAGTCATGGTTTTAAGATGTGTCATTGCACAAAATAATGTGTTTTACCCAGTTGTGGAATTTTTAAACAGTAAAGGTATTTGAGAAATTGTCTTGTCAACAAAGCATATTGTCTACCAGGAATACATGGAAGAAAATAAAAGAATCACCCCATTTAATTTTCCTTTTTTCCTTTTTTTTCTTTTTATTTCTAAGTCACACAAGTACTCAATGAACTCAGCTATATATATATAAGGTATAAGCTATATAGCTTTATAATATACGNAGAAAAAGTACTTTTTCTAATGAGAATTGGGAGTATATTCTCATTGCAAGCTGCTATTTGGCATATATAAGGGGGTATTTTTATTTGCACCCTAGATGAATTAATGATTTTATATGTTACTAGCTGAGTTTCTGGCAGGACATATATCCTATTTTTCACATACTATTAAAATTAATCATCCAAAAAGAAAGGCCAAGTGCTTCAATCACAATGACTTCTAAAAGCAATTTTACATTGTATGTTTTCAGAGAAAAAAAATTATTATGTTAATAGGAAAATCTGCAATCATAACATGATGGGATGCCTGGGGTTAAGTCTATTGTTGCAGCACTGCTGAGCCCTAGTGGTAGGACAGAGCTTGTACTGGGAGCCAAAAGACAAACTTTGGCCAAGATTTCACAGAATCACAAAATGTGCTGAGTTGGAAGGGACTCACGAGGATCACTGAGTCCCTTCCCTGCTCAGGAGACCCCAAGAGTCACACCATTGTAGCTGAGAACATTGTCCAAACACGCCTTAATCTCAGTCAGGCTTGTGCAGCACCAAAAATGTTTGGTTTAAGTCAGTGCCCTCCCTGCTTAACTGGAAAACTTTAGTGAATGCTAATGTGGACCACTAAAACCATGCATACCAAATGAAAACCAAAAATATTTCTTAAAATATACGTATATGAAGAAGTTATTTTGTCTGATTAACTATTTCTTAGTTCTTTAAATCTTTGTTTCAGCTGATCTTCAATTCAGGGTAGACATCCCTAGACAATCTTCCTATATTTTCAAAGTTGAAAAGACATGGAGATAAAAAAATTCCCGAAAAGCTGGTCACTGTAGAATGATGCTATGTGTTTGCTTGACCCTGCAAATATTGTTGGATTATGTGATAAAAGTCTTCCACTGCACAGGTTAAGGGTTCCAAAGGGGGCAAAACAGCCAGTGGGGAAAACCCCAGTCACCCAGTCAGAGAAATAACACTTTGCCTCTGCTGCTCCCAAGTCTGCGAAAGGAGAGTCATCAGCTCTGTGGGGTGGAGGTCATACCCTCAGTGAGATGATTTCTATTTTGTGAACATGTTTGTGTGTGTGTCTGAGTGCTGCAGTCATGGATCATAGGGGCCATGTGTGAGGGTCTCTCTGGCATGCCAGCAGCCAAAGCGTGGGGTGACATGCACCCAGACCTGCTACTGAGTGGGACAAGCATCACGGAAGCCAGGTGCCCAAGTGGCAGTAGGTCTGGGCAGAATACATCCATGAGTGTCTGTGACTGATGTGGGATGCATCACTGAATTGTCCTGCATCGTGAATCATCCTGGGATAGAGAAAAAGACATGATCTTTAAGGAAGCTTGAAAATGCCTTGAGAGCCAGGAGAAAAACAGGGAGTGTTGGAGTAATGTTCTTTCCTCCAGCTACCCTGTAAATTAAAATTTTTTCTCCTTTTTCACCATGATTATTAATAATTTATAACTGATTATAATCACAAACCAAAATTATTGACTTGCCTTCCCATATAAAAAGAGTACCTGATGGATAGGACTAACACAGGAATGCTATTATGAACATTTTCATTCCTAAAGTTATGTGCAGCTGAGAGTCTGACAAATAACCACAGGCATATTTTGCAGAGCCTCCTTCTCTGTGATATTAAGTATGTCTGTGTGAAAATCCTATAACTGTAATATAAAAAAGTTCTCTTTGATCAGTGATGCTGATCACAAATATCTACATCTAACTCAGTTTCACTGACTCACTTGAACAATTGCATGTCTCAAAACTACAGAAGCCTTTCTAAAATATTACAATGAGCTCACCCAATAAAGTAATTGTAGAAATCAAATTAGGGGTGAAAAGGATGATGATTTCTAATAAGGTTATATTGCATATCCTATATAGAAATTATAAGATATTTATTAAAGACATATTTTCATACCTAATCATTCAGACTCTGAATGTACACACAGATAGGGAATTTGATAACCATGATGAGCAACATTTAAAACTATGCATAGGAAAGTAGGCATTTTTAATACCAAATTTATCAAAATCTTCTGATAAGGTTGCTGCTTTTTCATTTTGGTGGAGATTATAAATATAATTAATTCCAGCACTAGCTAGCTGATTAAAAGCTTCTTTCAATTTTCATATGAACTTAATAGATTCCAATCTTACTTAATTACATCTATATTGCACTCTCAAATGGAGTTAGAATGAGAAATAATTGAAAAATAGTGTAAGAGAACAAACACATGAATCCTTCTTTAATTATGTATAACCTACTATTTTACTCTAGATGTTCACAAAACTGACTTTGTTTTGTGAATTTACAGCCTAACCAAAAAATAAAATGAGACTAACTAACCATGGCTTGCAGGAAACTGTCTCCATTGCAAATGAGGTGCTAACTGGAGTATATACAGCTGTGCTTGGCCCTGATAACATGAGCAATTCTGAATTAATTCTTCCTTAGCAACTCCTTCACCCTTAGCAACTTCCTGAAAAATGTTCAAACAGTAACATTAGACAACATGTAAAAGAAACAGAAAAGAGCTAGGATACCAAAAAATGAAGAAAACACATTTACTTTTTAAAACTTCTGTGTAACAAAGGAAGTTTTCAGAAGCATTAATTTTATCTTTAAAAAGTTTTACTAAACCACAGATTTATCTACTAAGTGTTAGTAATTATAACCTGAGGAATGCTGTTTGAAATTAATTTTCCTAATTGTGAAATTCCTTGGGGCCATTTTTCTTACTGAATAAAACACTATTCTCAAATCCTGTTTGTGCTGTAAAAATTAAATACAAAAGTCAGTTTTTGTCATTTTCAGCACAGAGGTCCTGATCCTTTGAAGTACTAAAATTCTGTTTTTAGCAAATCGAAAACAGCTGACCTATGAAGCTACAAGATGATACTTCAAAGGGGTATCCCATTCAAGATGTTTTTATGTGCTCTTTGAATAATATCTCACTGCAGCATAAAAGTGGCTTAATACTGAGATCTTTCAGAAAAGGCAGTACCTCAGAGCCACCTGGTCTATTTCCATCAGTCATTACCTTACCTTTTAGCACATAACTTACCTTACTCAAAAGAGAAAACCTATCCAAAAATATTTGGTAGGACATATAGGAAGAAAGAATGAGAAAAGCAATGTTTTTAAAAGCATAATGACCACCTCAAAGAAATCTTGGCCCATCATTTCTATCATCGATATAAAATTCATATCCATGTAACTTGGAAATCTAGCAACTGCTGGTTTTAAACTTTCCTCCTTTAGAAATTAATCTACTACCAATTTCAAACTTTCTTTTACAGGAGTATGTGGGTGCTTGTTCCAAGCCTACTGATGAAATTTTTAACCTATTCCATCACTGCCAAAATCTGCCAAATTCATTACTGAATAATGGTCATGACTGGGAAACTTACTATGTCTTTTCTAGGTTTCTGAGCACTTTTAGAAGATCATAGTTGCCCTCTGTACATAGAGAATTACAAAATAATATGATAAAGCCAAGCCCTGGAAAATTCCCTGGTGCAATCTGCCAAGCCAGCTTTCGCAGTTCCCGGGGAGTCACCCGAGGAACACTCGCTGGTGGGATCTGATCAGAACAGAGCACCCCATCTCAGTACCAGCAGCAACTGCAGCTACAAGATTTTCAGTAGTCAGGTTTCCATGAGCATTTAGGTGCAGGACTTGCATAGCCACTTTATCTTAGTCATATCTCTTATGACTAATCAGAAACTGAGAGACTGAAGATGTCTCTCTTTCTCTGAGCTGTCACATTTTCAAATATCCTAGTGGAGACATAGAGCCTAGTGGAAAATAACATATTTGTGCACACAAACCCAAGATATATGTGTGCATGGACAAAATTTCCCATGCTAGCAATTGGTGTTTTCTGGTTATTGGTCTTATATTTGAACATGGTGAAAATTTGGACTGTGCAATAATTCCTCTTGTTGCTAAGAGGAATTTTTTCCTGTTAATAATTTAAAGGGCTACAATGACCCAATAGATTTTTTCGCAGTTTTAGTTTTTATGTTTTATTTCCTAAAGGACCTTCATCTGTGAGGATTCTGAAGGGCTTTGAACCTTGATCTGAAAGACTAGAACTTATGTTCTGTATTGTGGCATACCAGGTTAAATTCCAAATAAAATGCCACTGTAAATGTATGTCAAATTCCTGGACACCATTTTTCCTGGATACTTTTTCTCTAGCACCCCATTTCAGAAATTCCTGCTTTCTCCTAGCTCTTCCTGCTTGACTGCAATTTCATGCCATGATCATCTTCTGGCACTAGTGGCAGCACAAATGCTTATGGCACCTCGCAGATACACAGTTAATTAACTGGGAGGAAAAAAAAAAAGAGGAAGGAAAAAGAGAAAGGGGAAAAAGGGGAAAGAGGTAGACATGAGAAGAAAGAAGGGGAAGGGTCTCTAACTTTGCTGCCAAGGTGCATGGAACTATATTCTAAATCAGAAAGTTCACAAGTTCAAGCTTAGCTGGGGAATGAAGAACTAGCAAAACCTTTCAGCCAACCTTTTTTAGCACTCAATAAAAATTAGTTTTTCATGTCATTTGATTAGCCACAGGTAGGCACATTACTACTAATTTTCAGTTTAGGTTAAAACTCCACAGAGACCTCTGGTTTTCAGTGCCTGAACTGGCATCTGACAATTTGTGAGGTGTCAGGTGAGTACTGATGAGGTTGAGAACTAGGTGTTGTCTTGTTAATGCACTTGGCAGGGAAGCAGAACAAATTCACAGCAGGAAAAGCCTGTAGTAACTCATGATTGAGGATACACCTCGGACTGGATGATGTATTTTAGAGGTCTGAATGCAGCAGTTTAAAACTGAATTTGGACTTTTAACATTATGAGGAAGGAAAATTATGAGTGCAATTTCAGATTTTGAACTGGGTTCAAGCAGTATACAGTGTAATGTAATTAAAAGCTACTTTTTTACACACTTAAGATAGATGGCTTAAATATGAGACTATAACTGGAAATATAAAAAAAAATTAAAATATAATTTATGTGACACATATTTCAGCTTACAAATAAACTATAGAAAAGAAAAAAAATTGCTAAGAGACTCTAATCTCAAAGTATTACTAGAGTTTAAATCTTTCCCTCTCAGATAATCTGAGTGTGAAATTTAAAGAATTTTACAGTTTTCTGTAGTGACTGATAAGTGGATACTATGCACTTTTGACAGGAGTATTCCCAGAGCTCCAAAACAGCTTCCTTGGACAAGTTACCAGAAATCAACAAATAAAACTATAAATATAACAAAGGTAAATTAAATAGAGTAATAGATTTTTTTCTGATGCCACCACTTGCATGTATAATTTTATATGCAACCAAATATTTTGATGCAGTTGTCTGTGCTGAGTCTTGATGTATTTTAATTTTGCAAAACACAGACAAGTTGTGCTCCTTGTCAATGACTGATATTTTATGCATTAAACATGTAATCATGTGGCAATTAAGGATGGTGAAATTAGAATAGTATGATAATGAAGTTCATTTTGAAACAGTGTTTGATAAACAACCTCTGCGTAGGATCTCTTAGCAAATATTTTTGATTGTCTCTTTTGTTTAAAAGAAGTTCATTGTTGGAAGATCATAGGAAAGTGTTTGTGAAAGACAGATGTTATCAAAGACACCAGAGAAGATGTCTCAAAACCAAGCATGATGTGTATCACAGAATTTTGTCAGTTTATATAGAATCATAGAATCATTTAATTTGTAAAGGACCCTTAAGGTCACCAGCCCCAGCCATTTAACCTAACACTTCCAAGTCGACCGTTAAACCATGTCCCTAAATGCCACATCTACATATCGTTTGAATACCTTTAGGGATGCTGGCTACACCATTTATATGGGCAGTCGGTTCCAATGCTTTAGTACTGTTTCTGTGACAAATTTTTTTTCTACTATCCAGTCTAAACCTTGCTTTAGCACTCTTTTGATGATGAATTTTTTTCTAATGTCCAATATAAACCTGCTCTGGCACAACTTGAGGTCATTTTCTCTCATCCCTTCACTTGAGATATGGCAGAAGAAATTACCATCTTCTCGCTCCATTCCCCTGTCAGATAGTTGGTGAGAATGATAAGGTCCCCTCTAAGCGTCCTTTTGTCCAGTCTAAACACCTCCAGGTCTCTCAGTGACTCTTCATAGAACTTGTGCTCCAGACTCTTCACCAGCTCCATTGCCCTTCTCTGGGCAATGCTCCAGTACCTCAATGTCCTTCTTGTATTGAAGGTCCCAAAACTGGACACAGGATTCAAGGTGCTGCCTCACCAGTGCTGGGTACAGAGGGACAATCACTGCCCTGGTCCTTCTGGGCACAATATTTCTGGTCCAGACCTGCATGCCATTGGCTGCCTTGTCCACCTGGGCACATGCTGGCTCATGTCCAGCTGCTGTTGACCAGCACACCTAGCTGCTTTCCAGCCACTCTCCCCCCAGCCTGTAATGCTGCATGGGATTCTTGTGACCAAAGTGCAGGACCTGGTTCATGGTCTTGTTGAATCTCATACAGCTGGCCTCAGCCAATCAATACAGCCTGTCCAGATCCCTCTGCAGAACTTTCCTACCTTTTAGCTGTTCAACACTCCCACACACCTTAGTGTCATCTGCAAACTGACTGAGGGTGCAGTAGATCCCTTTGTCCAGATCATCGATAAAGGTGTTAAAAACGACTGGCCCCAACACTGAGCCCTGTGAAACAACACTCATGAACAGGTTCTAGCTGGATTTAACTCCATTCACCACCAATCTCTGGGCCTGGACCTTCAACCAGTTTTTTATCCAGGGGACAGTACACCTGTTCAAGCCGTGACCAGCCCATGTCTCCAGATGATCCCATGGGAAATGTTGTTAAAGGCTTTACTAATGTCCAGGTAGACAACATCCACAGCCTTTACCTCATCCACTAGATGGGTCACCTCACTATAAAAGGGGATCAGGTTGGCCAAGCAGGACCTGCCTTCCTAAACCCATGTAGGCTGGATTTGATCCTTTGGTTGTCTTGCACATTCTCGTGATGGCACTCAAGATGATCTGCTCCATGACCTTCCACTGCATCGAGATCAAGCTAACAGGCCCATAGCTCCTTGGATCCTCCTCTTGTAGATGGGTGTCACATTTACTAATTTCCAGACAACTGGGACATCCACAGTTAACCAGGATTACTGATAAATGATTGAAAGTGGTTTTCTGAGCACTATCATTTGAATTTATCTGCAATAAAGTAGTAAAAGGAAGGTAATAACTACCACGTAGCAGACTTCCATTACCTAAAGGGGGCTTACATGAAAGCTTGTATTCAATGTATCGAATTGGGTTGGATTTGAAAACCTGCTCTAGGGAAAGATGTCCCTGCCCATGCCAGGGTGGTTGGAACTAGAAGATCTTTAAGGAGCCTTCCAACTCAAACTATTCTACAATTCTATGATTCTGTGATTCTGTGATTTCTGTTTCAATAACAAAAAAACAACTACACACTAAGAACCAGTCAGCAGATGTTCAAAAAGAGTGCAGCAAAATATTCTAAATTCTCTTCTATCGAACTGTTCTGATTCTTCCTTGAATGACATTCATGAGGTGTGTCTCCTTTACAGATTTCATGCAGATGAGGAGCATGCTGTAGAAGATATTCTCCTGAAGATATTCCCCACATATCACAATTCAGTTTGCATAGTAGAGTAATCTTGGAGAAGTAAACTTTCGCCCTTTTAGATTAATTAAACTACTAATTATCACCTGTTCATCAGACCTAACAGAACTAGTCCACAATGTCCTAAAATCCTCATAGTGTAGGTGCTGGGTTTTCAGTTCATTCCCTGTACTGATTGGATTGCATTATGTGCTCTTACACAGTCGGCCGTAATAAGATAAAGTAAATTGTGTCCTGAAATTTCTGAGAGGCAAATGTACTGATTAACTCCACTCTACAAATTTAATCCAATTCTATAGCTACCAAAACATTTTAGAAAAGCTCAGCACTGGCAAGGATAGGAACGTCTGTTTATCTTTGTTAGACTTGTCAGATTCTTTTGATGCCAAGATTCTCCTATACATAATCCTTTTAAGCTTAACCTTTGCAAGAAGTTGTAACACTGAAGCCTAACATAAGACAACTTCTCCTAAAATCTTTGTTCAATTGTTTCTAACAGCATTCTTTGTAGTGCCAACTCACTGAGACAGCAGCTCCCCATATATTCATTATTCCAGAAATCAGAAATGTCAGTGCTGTCAATGTTCTTACACTGCTGTGACATAAGAGGAATAAGCTGGTTGTGAGTTACTGATCTCATTATTCCCTTATTCCATTTCCTCTATTATCAACAATAATGTTCAAGTAACGAATAATTTCAGCAAGCACTATTCAATGTTTTCTCTGAAACTGAAGGTTGTGTTTTCAGTGCTGCTTTCACAAGAACATGCAATAATTGCATATTCCTCTAAGTATGAAGGTATGTAAATCTATTGAGAATGAGGAATATTAAAAAACACAACTAAATGAATAACAAATTTTTCTAATTTCTGCTTTCTTTCTATTTTAAATGCAGATAACATTCAAAACAACAAAAAAAACCTCTCCTAATTTTATTTGAAAGATTTTCTTTGTAAAGTGTATATTTTCTTTATCTTTCCAAATTTACTTTAAAATTTCATTTAAAAATATAAAAAATATTTTATATTGACAATTTTAAAAATAGTTTCAAAATAGCATGTTGGAAAACCACCCTAATTTTAAATTATGCTTTAAACATATCTACAGTCAGTTAAACAATTTTTTTCTCAGAAATTCAAAATATATTTTTAGAAAAATATATTTTTTTTTCTTCTTTTTTAGAAAAATATTTTTTCTCCTATAGAAAATGTAATTCATAAAGACACAGAAGTAACTTCCTTATACTATGAATTAAGTACTAAGTATCAAAATTATCAATTTAAAATTATGTAAGCAAGGTAGCTCTTTTTGTTTTGCTTCCTATTTCACATCCATTGACCCAATAATAATTCAGTAAAATATGAAAAAAGCAAATTCTAAACTCATCTCTTTTGACGTTTTTCTAAGAACAGTTAAATTTCAGATATGACAGGACACTGCTTACAAATGTAGCAGGTGGCCACAGCTCACAAACTCTTCTTCAGATGTCCAATATAAAAACAATAAAGGCTGAAATGCTTCTCCTGTTAGTGCCAATAGGAAATCTCCACATTGTGAATCAGACTGAGCATGCAGGGGAAACGATCTGACCACAAAACCTGCAGCCAGGAATGCCCTGAGCATGTGTCAACTACATATGAGGGTCAGAGGAAAATGAAATTTGAATTATATATTTGGTATACTAATTTTTCAAAAAACTAGTGGTCTATGTTTACTGGTTTGGACAAACAGAACTAACATCATTATCTAAAAAATGTTTCTTCTCATCTCTCTTTCTCTTTATTACCAAAGTATCTTTTCCTCCAAAAAAAACCCCCAAAAAAGGGCTTTGGTATTTTCTTCAATTCTTTCTGACTACAAGTGAATCAAAATAAGAAAAATAATACTAATGACATACATAATAACATGATCAGTTCAGCGTAACTTTTGTGTGGAATGCTGAGCATCAAATATTTACTCTAAACAGCACATAAGAAAGACAAAATCAGAAACACTTTAAAAAATATTAATGGATAAAAATAAAAATAATATAAAAAATATTAATTTCCCACAAGAAAAAGGCTTCCTCCCTGCTCACACTGCTAGGATCATTATTACTGCTTACAATTACTTCACCATATTCTCTGATTTATCCTCAGCAAGGAATGTAGCTGGGAATAGGCTGTGTGAATTTTTTGTGCTGTGGGAATGTGCACTAGTTTCAGCAACAACCCAGGGAAGTCCTTATGTCATACATTTATGCCACATGCAGTGCCATCAACTCAGGCATGTGCAGCAAGTCTGTCACTTCCCTGAAGCACCAGTCCCACTGTGTCTTTGCAGATGGACTGTAAAAAATGTGGCCAAGCTGGCCAGAAACATTGGAGTAGGTACCATATTATTGCAGAAATTGATATAATTTACTTCTGCAGCTAAACTTCACTGTTCTCTTTATAGGTCTTTATGTTCTGCTTCAGAACTTTGGCCCAGTTTTTAGAAAACATAATTTACTGTGCAGAGATATATATTTAGGGTTTTACTAATGGTGATTTAGGTAAACAGTTTTTGCATCTCCCAGTAAAGGTGTTTTGTTATTTAGTTTTTGCTTGGTTATTTTTTTGAGTACAATGACCCTTAATTTAGTCATATATCACTTTGGAGCTTTCAAGGACTCAAAGGCCTTTTTGAATATCAAAAACCCTTTAGGGGCCCTTCTCTAACACAGGAAGTTATGTTGTCTCCAAAAGGATGTCTTAAATATTACCTACTATTCTCTGAAACAAAAACATAAACACGTATATATTTACATGTATATGTTTACATGTATATGTTTATGTATATAGGTGTATATATATATGTATATATATGTATATGTATATATACATATATATATACGGAATTAGAAGAAAAAGCTGGGATAAAGAAAACTAGTATTTTTTGGAAAGTAAATGCAAAACAAAGGGTAAAAGCATTTGTTTTGTTGACCTGGACATAGGGCAACTGTATTGGGGCACAAGATACCCACATTTGGTCAAAGCAGAATCTTCCACATTCCAGATGCCAGATCCTTTCTTAGAGTTAACTATTATCCATTCACATAAGCAGAAAAATTAAATGTGCATCTTAAAATGCCCAATATCCTAGTGTCTGCTGCCTTCAATTGGACTGCAAAAACCTTTGACCTCAACCTCTGCTTCAAGAGATGTCAAAGAAGGCTTGAAATCACTCCCCCAACATTTCAGATGAGTCAAATGACACTAATGATCCAACTACCAGCAGCAAATAAGTGAGCATGCTTCCCACACCTCTCTCTGTCTCAGCTACCTGCTGTGCTAAAGGAATCTGAGTGGGCCCTGTGTGATTGGCTCAAGGTTCCAGACTGGCAACAATCAAATGCCAAGATTCTTTGTTTTTTACAGATTCTTCATTCTCAAGTCAGCTCTTTCCTGACACCAGCAACCTGTGATAAACTCAGCCAAAACATCCGCTTTCCAAACTTGAACCTTGTTTCAGAAATAAGTTCTGTTGGTTGACCTGACCCTTTCTGAGGAGCCATACCACTTCAAAACTTGTTTTTCAGGACCTGGGATGTTGTTTTGAATGGTAGGGTGGGCTACAGGGTGTTTCCAGCCAGCTGATGGTCAGCTCCACTCTGATTCGTGTGATGCTTGCCTGATATCAGTGTGACATACTGATATTCGACAGCCCCTATCCTCTACATCATGTAGGCTTTAGTTTTGTGGCATATTTGATTATGGCATGTTTTGGATTCATGTATGATCCTTACAATGGTTTCAACAGTCAGGTTCACTCTCAACCATAGCCCATATCTGTGTTGCTCTCTAGGGTTCACTGAGCTATGTATAGTTCACCTTTATGTTTCCAGCCTAGGTTTACCTGAGACACTTTCATTCTTATTCTCAGTCATATTTATGATGCCTTATTTTGCAAGCAGTGCTGTTAATTTCACCAGCATTGTTGGAGGAAGTGGAGAATATTCAGCATAATTAAAGACTTAGATACCATAAGAATATATGGCAAGAAAATGTCAGTTTAATTTATATTGCTGCTTCACATCAGATATAAATTTTTTATATACTAGAACACCTTTTAAAATATTTCACTATCCTTGTATCAACGAATTTACTAAACCTGAAATGGAATTTTTTACTATCAAACACACGTTCTGTACCTGAAGAACAAAACAGGAGAAAATGGAAACATGGTTCCAATGCACAGAAGTTGAGTTGCCATTTGCAGTAATGCCTTAGTCTATTGCTATTCCAGGGAAATGTTTCTTAATTTTCCTGCTCACAGAGGAAGATCGAAGAAATAATGTTAGGAGGCAAGACTGAAATATACTAGCAATTTTGAAAAAGTCTGCACTACATATTTGTTGCAACATGGGTCAATAAGCTCAAGCTAACTTCCCCCACAGCCTTATAAAATACCAAAAGCAAAGCCCCAGGGATAAGATTAACAACCCAGACCTTGCAAACTTGCTTCAGTTTCTAAGATTTTACTCCCAAGGTTAGCCTATGCCAACAATGCTTTTTTTGCTGCTGGTATTTAACCTAATGAGGTGAAAGCTATGGCACACACATCCATATAACTTGCAATGCTATCCTGCCACTATAGCATGTATCTGAACCCACTACCAAGAAAAACCACATAAAGCATATACTCATGAGTATTTCACAACAAACAGCTTTTACCATGACTTAAAATCAGACTTTAAATTTTTTTCTTCATCTAATAAGTTGGGAGTATAAATTAAATGATGAGCAAGTTTTTATCATACAATTATGGAAATTAGTACAGTCTAAAGCCACAAGACACAAAGTACTCTTCACGAATTGCAGCTACCACACATACTGCACCAAAGGCAAAATACATGACTGTTTTGGGAAGGACCACACATCTCATACAACCATCTATTAAGGCTGCTAAGTACATCATTGCAAGCATAATTTTACTTCATCAGGGGTTAAAGAGTTTTGATAGGATTAGTAAAGGTTAGATGGCTCTCAAAATCTTCAGGAAGAATGCTATTTAACCAGAGTTTTTCATAATTAATCACTTTTTGCATCCCTCTGCTTTGTTTTCTTTGCCTCCTTATCCTCAACAGTTTCTCATTAAATGGGACTGCTACAGATGCAACTTCTCTTAAATGGCAGTACCTTCCTTGAAAGTCTAAACCACAGGGAGCAGATACATATTACTCCATGACAGCATCACCTCACTAAGAAAGAGCAATTATGAGAATGAAACAGTTGTTATACTTGTTACCAAGTACATTCATTTATTATTTAAGAAAACATCATTAAACAATGATTTAATAAAACTCCTCAAATAGAATAATCAAACATCTGCTGTAAGGTAATTTGATTCAGAATTCTCAAATAATTTTTTGCCTCAGTCTTCACCGGCAAGTGCTCTAGTAAAACTCCAAGTCACAGAGGCAAAGGCAGAGATGGGAGAATGAAGACCCACAAACCATAGGAGAAAATCTGGTTCGCAAACATCTACGGAACCTGGAGTAGCACAAGACCACGCATGAGAACCATCAGCAATTCCTGAGGGAACTGTCAAAGGAAGTGTCTAAGCCACTATGCATCATATTTGAAAACTTATGGCAGTCCAGTGAAGCTGCCTGTGATGGGAAAAGGGGAAATATAATCCCTGCAGGAGAACTGCAGACCTGTTGGTCTCACTTCTGGGCCTGTTGAAAGCATGGAGTGGATTCTCCTGGAAGTTCTGCTAAGACACATGGAAAATACAGAGGTGACTGATGATAGCCACCTAGCTTCACTAAGGGTAAATTGTACCTAAAAAATGTAGTGGCCTTCTACAGGGAGGTTGCAGCATTGGTCTATGAAGAAAGAGCAGCTGATGTCGTCTTTCCAAACTTGGGCAAAGCATTTGACACTGTTCCACATGACATCCTTGTCTCTAAACTGGAGAGACATAGATTCGATGACAGACCACTCAATGGATAAGGAATTGGCCGGATGGTCACACTCAAAGGGTTGTAGCAAACAGCCTGATATCCAACTGGAGATCAGTGACATGTGGAATTCCTCAGGGTTTGGTACTGGGACTGACGCTTGTTAACATCTTTGTCATCGACACAGACAATGGGATTGAGCTCATGCTCAGCAAGTTTGCTGACAGCACCAAGCTGTGTGATGTGGTCAACAAGCTGGACAGAAAAGAAGCCATCCACAGGGACCTTAACAGCCTTTAAAGGGGGGATGTGCAAACTTCATGAAGTTCAACAGGGCCGAGTGCAAGGTGCTGCACCTGGGTCAGGGCAGTTTGAAGTACAAATACAAGATGGATGGAGAATGGATTGAAAGTAGTCCTGATAGAATGTATTGGGGGTGTAGAAGGTCAACATGACCTGTCAATGTGCTCTCTCAGCCCTGGAAGGCAAATGTGTCCTGGACTGCATCAAAAGAAACCTGACCAAGAGGTAGAGGGAGGTGATTCTTTCCCTCAGATCTTGTGCGACTTCATGTGGAATATTGTGGCCAGCTCTGGGATTCCCCATGGATTTTTTGTAGTGAGTCCGGAGAATAGTCACAAAGATGATCAGAGGGCTGGGGCACCTCTCCCATGAGGAAAGCCTAAGAGAATGGGGATTGTTCAGCCTGGAGAAGAGAAAGCTCTAGGAGACCTTCTAGCAGTCTTTCAGTACCTAAAAGGAGCCTACAAGAAAGATGAAGAGGGACTTTTTACAAGGACAAAGAGTGATAGGACAATGGGTTATAGCTTTAGTCTCAAAGAGGGTAGGTTTAGTTTGGATATTAGGATGAAATTCTTTACTGTGAGAAGGGTGAGACACTGGAACGTGTTGCCCAGAGAAGTGGTGGGTTCCCGTCCCTGGAAGTGTCCAAGGCCAGGCTGGATGGGGTTCTGAGCAACCTGGTCTAGTGGAAAGTGTCCCTGCCCAAGTCAGGGGGATTGGAGCTGTATGTTCTTTTAGGTCCCGTTCAACCCAAACCATTTTATGATTCTATGATTTAACAGAATATGTTGGAAGAAAATTAAGTACACATTATATATCACTGAAAACATAATAAAAATTGATGATGTTTCTCTTTAGCAAACACCAGATTCTGTTTTAAATCTTGTGTAGTTTTATTATCTGTAGACAGGAAAATAAGTGATTTATACACGATTTTTTTCTTTTTGCATTGTAAAATATCACAAAAATATGGCGTAAAAGAAGAAAAGAGAGAAATTCCCACAATGAAAAGAATACCTCAGGAAGAGAAAAATAGAAGAACCTCTTTTAATAGAATAGGATATAAACAAGATATTTGGAAAAATCTTCAAACAGAAATGACTTGGTGATCATAAGGTTTGGTTCCTGCACTGGCTTTTCACTGACATAGTAGTAACAAAATGGAGTTGATGAACTATGTACAAAGGAAATTCTCCTTTTATTGTTTCAGTAAAGAACATCAGTAAACAGGTTTAATAAATGCTAATAAAATTTAACATTTTCATGTATTTAACACTGGGACTGGTAAGGAGATTCAGTACACAGTAACATTTTCAGTGTCCCTTAAAAATATATGTGAACAGTTCCATGGTTATATTTGCTCTATAATGGAGGAAAATTGCAAAGACTTTCAGAATATTTGGCAACACATGCTCACACTTTATAGGCTACAGAGGAGTTCTAAACCAAATGGATCCAGATGGTTATTCTGTTTCCTCCACCCTGTGGGAATATAGAAACTGGACATGGTAAATATGCCTGGAAGAGTCACCCTCACAGACTGTTGTGCAGCTACTACCAGGCTGGCTGAAATAGTTATTCTTGTATAGCTACCTTTTTCTTGTGCATGGAGAGTAAGAAAATACATCTATTTTATTATCTATCTAGATCTCAGACATTTATTTCTTAAGCTATGCATTTCTGCTTAACATGTTCCTGTTCAACTTTTTTTGTGGGGAAGAAACAATGCTACAGGCTTTGGGAAGAGTGTCTGGAAAGCTGCCTGGCAGAAAATGACCTGGGAGTGCTGGTCGACAGCAGCTGAACATGAGCCAGGGTGTGCCCAGGTGGCCAAGAAGGCCAAGGTCATCCTGGCTTGTATCAGCAATAGTGTGGCCAGCAGGACCAGGGCAGTGATTTTCATCCTGTACTGGGCACTGGTGAGGCCTCAATCCTGTGTTAAGTTTTGGACCCTTCACTATAACACAGACATCGAAGGGCTGGAGCATGTCCAGAGAAGGGCAATGGAACTGGTAAATGCTCTGGAGCAAAGTTCTTATGAAGAGTGGCTGAGTGAGCTGCAGCTGTCTGAAAGTTGTTACAAATTTCTCATCTGGGCCAGCCACGGTGCTGGGAACCTCTACCTCAGCCCAGAGATGTCATTCAGGTTAGGATTCAGATGGCCCCTCTTTACATACTCATGTAAACTCAAAGAAAATCTATCTTTAGAAGCCTGCAATATAGCAGGAGAAGAAGTAAAAATTGTTCCTGCTGATGTATCACCTTTCTGCCTTTTAACAGATTTAAAAGGTGGAGGAAAATAGAACCCCAAACACCAACGCTACTGCCCCTTTTCTTTTGAATAAAGAGTTTAAAAAATATACCTTATCTTCAAATTCAGGCATTTCTAAATGTGTTTGTTTTACACAGCTTCAGAATACAGTGGCAAAGTTAAATTTGAGATTATCAGAGTTTACCCAATGGCAGAACCACTTATATGTAATGCTTTAAGATCTGCTCTCCGAGCTAATGAATTTATTGTTAAGTTTTGTTGTTGAATTGCCTACATCTAACAGACTAACAGTACTTCACAAAAATTATGTTCTGTTCCTTTCTTCCTAATTTATCTTCTTCTTACAGAACACAGATTTAGGCACCATGTAGTAGGTGAGCTTTTGCTACCATATAATTAATGTGCATAATAAATCACAGAATGCCACCAGAGGAAAAGTGCAGTTTTTAATAATGTAATAATGATTTTGTATCCTATATCCCTCAACACTGAGAACTACAGTTGACTCTGTCTGTATAATGCTGCCTTCATTTCTATATAGAAACCTCACTTACTTAAACACACATACCCTCAAAGGGAATTCCAGAAGGGAATGTACCCCCTTTTCCAAACCTGAAGTACATTGGATTTTATGGAAAGGAATTATTACAGTCCCAGGGGATGAAATTTAGCTACCTCCTCTAAACTATTGGTGTAGAGCTAATTTTGTTTCTCCACAGAGACTTTCTTTCCTGAAGGCTAGAGCAGATGTCAAATCTAACTTCCTGGCTCTCCGAGTCCTCAGACCTCCTGCGGCTCACCCTGCCCAGACCCAGCACATCAGGGAAAGTCCGCGGTGCCATGCTGGTGTACCCTGTGGCACAAGGCAAGTGAACCACTGAGGTTTTGATACTCCTGACGTCTCTGAACCCTTGGGGCTAGAACATGTTTCTTCCTCTTATATGGAAATAGTCTTCCTACTGCTCAGCAGGTGCATAAATTTTACTATGGCATTCAGCCCAGTGCCACAACACAGACACAGCTTCGATTTACTGTTTATCTTGGCTGATGCATTAAAATTATATCCTTAATCACCTTTCATACACTTCAGTTTCATTCAGGTAGATAAGCTTATAATATGGTACTGAAATTATAAATTTATCCACAATGTATGCAAGTGTTGCCAGTGCTGACTGAGCAGTGATGAGCAGACATCAGAAAAAAGAAATTCATGCTTGAATTTCTCAATAATTTTGCTTGAAGCATGCAACCTGCTCGAACTGAAGAGCTCCAAAGAGATACAAGTTTTAATAAACACACATACTGCTTGTGTTGAATCCCTGCTTAAATTTATGAAATAGAACAAGCCAACTGTCTATCTGCACTTCACACTATAAGAAATAGAAAACCAAAATATTAGCAGTTAAATAGCTTGAACTTCATCCATGTGATTTCATAAATATGAAATTTACTTCATTGCAAATCCTGATTTTAAAATGCTTACAGTGGGAAATAGAGTCAATAACATCCATTTCCAGCCAGAAAAATCCAATTAGTTGTACTTAGTTAAATTTTTTAAGCCTGAAATATGATGGAAAGTCCCTAAAAGAGCGAATATTTAAGAGCTGGACTCAACGATCTTTTGGATCCCTTCCAACTCCGAATATTCTGTGATTCTGTGAATGATTCTTCCTGATTGTTAGATGTGTGATGCATTCAAGCACTAGGAGATTTATATTAATTTTATATTTGCCATATAAATTATCTCCAAGTATTGGCATATAAATTTAAATAATCCTTAGAACAATCAGTATTTCTGCAGCATGAGATTTTCTGGAGATTTAAAAATAAAATTTGTATCCTTTGTTTATTTGTCATTCCCCTGTATAGAGGATCTTTTGTCTAATCACTGTGTTTGTTTGGAATGTATTTCTAAAAATAGAAGTAAATTAAATGATTTGTCTTCACAGCTCATCAGCTTTTATCTAATCAGAGTGCCTTTGATATTGATTTCCATTTTAGTTCATCTATTTATATTGCATTTGCTTTTTTTTTCCTTTTTCCTTTTTTTTTCTTGGCCACATGCTTGCTATTACCAGTGATGGTTTTATTTAAACTGAAATTGTCCTTCTCTGTCTCATGGCTCTTCTTGATAGATGAGCCAAATATACCATAGAACTAAGAGCCATAAGCTACAGAAAAGCAGAAATACAGCCTCCACTGAGTTCCTGAAGACAGCTAGAATTAAGGCATCTAGGAATTGATCAGATCAATACCTAGACCTACAAAAGTAATAATGCTAGATATATGAATCCTCACAATTTTTAATTTTTTTAAAACAAGTTAAAACAGAACTCCCCTTTTTCTGCAGGATGTGGAAAGTGGGAAGGAGAGAAGTTTCCTTCAAAGATTGTCTTAACAGCATACAGAATACAGAAAATGGCAAGGCAAAGAAATTGCTTCTGTATCAATGCTGGGGTTCTTTTTCAAATGTATTTCTGTAGAAAGTTACCCTTTAAAGATTTGTAAGAATTTTTTTTACAAGCATCTATTATCAGGAGGTCATAACAGGAATAAAAGCATTTTCTTGAGGGCAAGACACAGTAGGCAAGATACCGCCAAACTTAGGACTGCATTAGGAGAGCAATTTCTGATGAGAACATGGAAATATGAATGTCGTTAGAATATAACTGCATGGCACAATTGTATTACCTAGCAATTCCAGTTGAAGCAATCTGAAGGGGAAGCACTGAATTCTGAAGAGACTGCTTTAAAGAGAATGTTAGAAAAACCTTAATTGTTTAATCTAGTTCAAGGAGAAAAATGCTGACAGGGATATTTTTGCTGTTTATAAAGTCCTTGGGGTAAAACAAAAGAAAACTATATAAGCAATAGTTTGGTGAGTTGACCTTGTCTGGCCTCAAGATGCCCATCAAGCCTCCCCTTTCTCAACAGGACAGAAGGAATCATTAGGTAAAATCTTGTAGGTCGAGATGAGAACAGGGAGAGAGACCACTTACCAATTAGCATTATGAATAAAATGAACTCAGGAATACTAACTGAATTTACTGTCAATAAATAATATAATGGAATAATGAGAAATAAAACTAAAACCACCTTCCCCACACACATATTCCCCCTGCCTCTTCTTCCCAAACTCAGCTCACTTCTAACTCTTCTACCTCCTCACCTCAAGTGGGAGCAAAGGGTGAGGAAGGTGGGTTGTGATCAGTCCATCAGCCTTCACCTCTGCTGCTCTTTCCTCCTCACACTCTTCCCTACTTCCAGCATGGGGTCCCTCGCACAGGAGACCCGTATGGCCTAGTTCAATGTGGGCTGGAGTTCACTAAATGCTCCAGCATGGGTCTTTTCTATGGGGTGTAGTCCTTCAGGAACAGATTTCTCCAGTGTCTTAGTCAACTAAGAACTGAAACAGAGAAGGAAATTTTTCCTTTTATTTTCTATAATGCAATGTTCATTCTGGCAGGAAATTAGCACATTTCTTTATTGTCATTTCTTTTAACTTTATGATTTTACTTGACATCAGTCAAACAATGTTTCTTTTAAGTAAGTAGTTGTAAACTTAAGGGCCAGTCCTAAAATAAATAGGCTCAGAAAATCAGCAATCATCATCAACTAAGTAACATAAAACATATTTTCTGGATTGAGTGGATTGTACAATATTTTATACAGTGTGAATTAAAAAACAAAAAGTCACACCCAGATTGTCATCAAACATACAAAGACAGGGTTTATAAAAAATATCCCAAGAGATAATTCAAATAGTACCTCTAATCTGCAAAAAGAATCTAATTTTGAATGGACTGGGTAAAAAGTAAAAGAGAATTGATCCTGCCTTCTTGTCATTCTCCTCAAGGTGAACTCTTTTATTTTCATAAGAAGGCACCAAGAAATTTGAATGTACCCTTTTGTGAGACACTAAGTCTCAGTCCTGAAGGCACTTAGAATTCATTTATTGTTTGTTTCAATGAGACAAGATATGTTAGTGACAATAATGCTTAACATGGTTGAAGGAAAGCTTAACAGCATCAATTCCACCAGGCTGATGTAAAGTCACTGTAAGTGACAAGGCCATTCACACAAAATCGAATGACTTCCCAAACCTCCAAATGTCAGTAAGAGCTATTCAGAATACACAACAGCAGGGACAAACAATTCCAGTCTTCACAAATCATCTTCATATTACCCAGTCAGTAATTGCTGGGTGCTCAATTAATCATCCATGTTAGTACTTATAAGCAGCCTACAACCCCTTGTTCAGTGGGAAGCATATTATTTCCCAGAATGAACAGGCTACAAAATTGTAGTAGTCTTTCCTAAATGATAAACAGATGTTAAGGTTAAACATGTAGGTACATGCTCTATGTAACACACTATAATAAGTAACTACACAAGTAAATATCATTGACCTTTTCTTTTTAACTGAGAATTAAATAGAAAATGCAGAAAGAGAAATCTTGTGATTATTGGATTAGGTGTCTAGTAAGGTACTAGATTCTTTGATTAAAGTGGTAAGAAAATAAAATTTTTAAATAATCTTAAACAATTAAAATAAGGCTTTTTATATTTCTGTCTAAAAAGTGTTAACACAAAGACTGCTTAAGGAGCTATTGCCAAGGTATGGCAGCTAGATATTTGAGGACTAATCCTAAAGGGTAATGAAAAGCTTTTGTATTGAAATTTGTATGCAGAGATTTCAAAGTCAGCAATATTATGTTCAATTTTACAGATGGAAAAATTCTTTAAATATGACTGAACAAAATACAAGTTTAAAGTACCTTCATTGTATAAAGCTTTTCTGAATTTTTCCACTTTGCAAGGGCTGATAAGAAGCATTAATAAATCTCCACCTTGCTTTTAAAATGTAGTCTATATGAAGCTAATAGGAAATAAGATTTTTATGTTGCAGACAACTGGAGCAAGTGTATAGAGCATTACATCCTTTTATAACTCTCATTAAACCAATAATTATTATGTAATTGTGTTTATGTAGCTGTATATCCCCATATACCTTCGATCAAAGGAGGGTTCTCAATATCTAAGTGGATCACTGGAAATCATACAAACAAGTTAAAAATCAACCTGATGTAGTGCAGTTGCCTTTTAACCAAGATTTGAGGCTAACATATTTTCATACTCTTGCATTGGACACAAGATATTAAGAAGAGTAATAACTGACCTTCAGTGTACTAGGTTTTGGTATAACTCACACCTGACTAGATAAATCATTTACTGAGCCCTGGGCAGACTGAGGAGATGTCTCCACAGGAATAAAAGTTTTCTCTCAATTATTCTTTTATAAAGTCTTCTTTAATATTTAAAGGAGAGTTCAAATATTTCATAACAACATTCATTTCCAACTACTGGAATAAAAAAGAGTTTCATTTCTCAAGATGTTATGCCTATTAGAGACAAAAGTGCAAGCAAAAAAATGATGTTACAAGCTAAGCACTTAATGTGATAAATATGCTTGTTTTGATTTTTTATGGAAAAGCTGGTTTCAGGTAATTTATTTTAGCTGGTAAATCATATGAAGAGCACCTGTAAATAATTTGGGTTTGGTAAAAATTTAAGAACACTTTTCAAATTACTTTTAAACAGCTTGTACTTTTATCTAGGTCATGTCACAAAGCTAAAGTAGAGTCTTGTGTTACTTGGACATACACATGCTGAACACAGGTAATTTCAAATGTGTATGACCAAGCAGTAAGCGTTCCAGGATTTTCGAAAACTTTTGGTGATGTCTTTCTACCACAGAGGTTTGAAAGTCCCTGCTTTAATTAATTCTGAATGTTCCAAGGCAGAATGACTTTCCAAAAATCTTTGGAATCCGTGTCTTTACAAAATGGTGTGGTCGGTACTATTTTAGGCCATCCCTCAGATGATCTTCAAAGGATCCTTTAGGTTACCAATGCTGCCCATTCACAGTTTCAAGAGCTACAATTTGCCTCAGCAGCAAAAAGCATTTTTGCAATCTCATGGCCTGATATGCTGACAATGGCATCTGGAAATATATATAAAGTACTCATCCTTACTTCTATCTTCTTGACTGTATTAATGTGTCCAGGAGCTATTTCTACTTCAGTTTTTCGCTGTACAAATCCCAGAAGACCACAGACCATATACAAGGTCATATACTTTGGTTTTTTAAACAACTGTGGTTATTAAATAGCATTGACCACTGAGTGTGAAGATAGAAAAGATGATTTATGAACATAAACCAGCCTGAATTGTTTGTTTTTATAAAAGTAACTGTTCCTCTTGGCAGTGTAAATCATAGGTATAGTTAAGGCATGGGTTAGTGCCAGCAACATTTTAGCACTTCACTGTGAGTTTTACCTCAATTCCACTCAGTGCTGTAGTTTCAATCCCATGTGTCATACTTCTTTGTCCTCTTTATCACTCTAGTTCATAAAAAAGTTTCTATTCATTAATCTTACATTTATTCATTCATTAATCTTTTCTCAGGAATTAAAAACCTCACTTTTCTACACAAGCCAATCCCATCAGATACTGGATTCACTCATTTTTCTCCAAAATTTCCATTGTTTTCTCAGCATTTCTGACAGTGAAATCACCCAACTGAAATTATCTGAGGATTACTGGTGGGGTTTCTGAACTTTGAATAAAGAATGCCGTAATAATATGTATAAAATTAATAATCTGTAGTCCAAAGCTACAACCCACAATCAGCCCTGTCAGACATAAATTACTGGCTGCTTCATCACAGATAATTCTTGGTATTTTTACAGCACTGCATTTGCACAAGTCTTTTGGGACCTTATCACTTTATCTATTGAAGTCAAGGGAAGATTTGTATTTCATTTAATGCTCACAAAAATAATCCCCTGAATTGAAAATATCAGATGTAATTGTCTCAAAGGTACTTGGAGGTAAATGAACGTTGAAACCTTTGTTAAAGAATATATTGGGGTGTATAAGAGAAATAAGGTGTTGCTTTCTTAATCTGTCCTCTGAAAGATAATCTTCAGAGACTAAAAACTTACTTGATATGTATTATTTGAAAAAGTCTATTTTACTTAGTATGAAATTAAGTTATTGTTTATTTCCAGGTCATAGCATCACATTTGAATAAAAATGAAAATTTCATTTGGGTGTGAGAAAGACAAGGCATAATGTAGCAGTGAGTCATAAAAATCACCTTTTTTCTGTTATATTTCTTCATGATCAGCAGTTTTTGCCTCCATGTTAAACCATTTAATAATTCTGAACTAGCTATTACAGAAATCAATAAAGCACCCTGTCTAACATAACATGGAGGTCCTAGTGACCAAGATTTATTGGGCAATTCTCAACTAAGTTCTTCATTCTTTCTCAAATTTGAATGCCGCATCAATAAGCTGATTTTCATGATTATCACTTGAGTTATGAGCTATGACTTTACATCTGTCCTTCTCATTATCACTGTAACATTATGCAAATATAGTCCCTGCTGGCTCACATCTTAGTTCAGTCCGCCCGATAATTACATTGCAATGCTGTAGTGTAAGCACTTCCACCTCAAGTTTAACAATTTGAATTGTATAATAACTTTAAATATGTTATTGCAAACAATTAGCAAAATATTTAATATAAAAGCTAAATGCATATATATAACGTTGCAAAGTCCCATGGCAGAAACTGTAAATTCCTCATGCAGTCACTGACATTTAGCCCCCATGGCACACATTTCTATTCATGGCCTAGTAGAGTCCTGGAAGACAACAAAAACCTGCTACATTCTGCATATTGTCACAGTGAAATATATTCTGTAATTAGACCAGCAGTGTCAGAAGCATCATTTTGTCTAAAGAAACTATGATTAATTTGCATGTTCCAGACAGTACTTCATTTTAAGGTCACAGTAAGCAGAGTTATTAACCAATGGTATCTATTTTTTACATCTCTTTTGTCTCAAGAGAGACTTGCTTTCAAAGCCAAGACAAAACCAAGAAACGTGGATTAACTTTTCTCATTTCAACCTTATTTTATGTAGTAAAATAGTATAGTGACCCATACCGTATCTGTAAAGAGATTCCATTTCATCTTATGTCCTGTCAGTCCGATGCTACTAATAGAGTATATAGCATTGGCTATTATTGCTGTGATGATAGATAACCCCAAGAAACTTGCTCTTATTATATATTTTACATCACAATCATCCCCTTACTAGAATATATCATCAGAGCAATAGCTCTGTGTCATCCATCACTTCGGCAATGCTGCCTAGTGTTATTCATCATAAGAAAGTGACACTTATAAGTCATACATCATCAAAATGATGGTCCTCCATGTACAAGGCAAAATAGCCTTTCTTGATATTGCAGGTGTGGTAAAAAACTTAAGGGAAATCTTCTCATGATTTTTAAAGAAAATAATTTGTTAAAAATAACTGCACTGCCTAATGATACGTAGTGTGCAGGGATTTGATAGCACAGTATTAACTTATGAAATAAAGCAAAATAGCTCTTCCAAGTGTCTTTGCAACTAACAGGACACTTCTAAGGATAAAAAAAAAATATTTTTATAGCATAGTTGGGAGTGGAAACCATGTCACAAAATAGAACGGGAAAAGAAAACTACAAAGCTAAGGCTTCGACAGTGAGTCAACCAACTTCACTTGTCAGAATTCAGAAGTCTGAGCAGTTTCCTATTGTTCATCTTTAACTAAGCCTCTGAATTAGCAGCTTTCTGAAAGGACATTTCTTGAACAAGGACTGTGCAATTATGTTTTATTCAGTCTAACAGCAGTATGTTACACAGCAAAGACATTCCTTTCCAGAATTCTTATCTATGATGAACCTCTTACGAATATGAATATGAAATTTTTCCTCTTAAAGAATATGAAATTTGCCTTTGATAGTATCTTCAGCTCTGCTTTTGGAGGGAATACTTTTTTTTTCCAGAATGTAATTCTAACAGATGACATCATACACAAAAGAGACAGAGAAGAACTGTTTCAGCACCTGGAAAATCTTCATGTTGTTCTTTTCTAACCTGATAGCTGTGCTGCTATCTCAGTCATAGCTACACTGCTGCCTTTGCTTCACTTTCCCAGTATTAGTTGATGGTATGCATGCTGAGGTCTTTCCCTACTGCATTAGAAATTTGAACAATTATGTCAGGAATAAACATATCATATACATTATCTTATGTCTTTTGGATGTTACTTGAATAGATTCACAAAGTAAGTTATTAACACCTAGAAATATATGCACCATTTGAGAAGTTCAGATTTATTTTATTTTGTCACTATTAGTGACAGTGATGTCTAATAAGTTCATTTATTCTCCTGGAGCCGAATTCAACATTGAAGAACTTTTACTTTAACCTTAGTGGTTTATGCCATTTTAACTAGCTTTTTCCAGTTAACAACACTACATTTTGTACTAAGTCTAGCAAGTACAATTTACATGAGCTCTACCTTGGAAGTTTGTGGCCATGAACCATATAATTTATGCTATTCTACAAACTTACTGTTAAGTCCCTCTATGTTACACAGGTCACCTTACTTACTGAGCATAGTAATTAAAGTGTCTCAAAGTTGTTCCGTGAAATCTAAAGTTTAAATCATGGGTCATTCTTGGAGTTTTATCTATGTATTTGTAGTCACTTCATCCACTGTTGGCTTTGCCAGCTTTAGTCTTGAAACACTCAGCTGAGGCAGGTCCACAGTGATAACAAGCACTGCAAAACTGATCACAGTTTTACCTTGGGCAGTTTCCGGATTCTTAAAAGAGCAGTGCTCTTCTTTAACAGATGATCCAAATAAAGTTTAGTGCTTTTAAGCCACAAATATTTAATGTCCTGGGAACGGAAATAATTTTAGACATTTAAACTGAAAAGCTATTTCAGATGTTTTTAATGCTATTGAGCGGGAACTCAGCCATTTGTTTGAGAGAAGGTTGTATAAAACAGGTTATAGAATTCAAAGTGTACATTTAAGTGTCTACCATGAGAGACATTATCAAGGCTCTTTACAGAAAAAGGAACCTATTTTTTTTCATTATTATTTAACTCCCAGAACAGAAAGACAGCAGCAGACTATTGCAATAACATTTAGTTACATCATCTTTGTTAGGGAATTTGAGCATAAAGCATGTGGTTTTGCATGTGCTGACACTTAGTGACCAGTGTCTCCTCTGACCGTTAAATAGAAATTTCCGTCATGTTTTCTTTTGATTTCTAACATTTTTTGGGTTGTTTTGGGTTGTTTTGGGTTTTTTGTGGTTTCTTTTGTTTTGTTTTGTTTTGTTTTTTTGGGGGTTTTTTTGTGGTTTTTGTTGTTGTTGGTTTTGTTTTTGTTCCTTTGGTAGGTTTTTTTTTTGGGGGGGGGTTGTTTGTTTTTGTTTAAATAAAAACCCAGTTTCACAGAGTTACGGAGTCATCAAAACAGAGAATGGTTGGGGTTGGAAGGAACCTCTGGAGATTACCTAGTCCAACCTTCCTGCTAAAGCACATTCACCTAGAGCAGGTCGGACAGGATTGCATCCAGGAGGATTTTGAACATCCTTAGAAAAGGTGATTCAGGGGAGATCCTATCACTCTCTACAACAGCCTGAAAGGAAGTTGTGGGAAGGTGGGAGTCAGTCTGTCTTCTCACAGCTAACAACTGGTAGGACAAAAGAAAATAGCCTCAAGTTGCACCAGGGAAGATTTCTATTGGATATCAGGAAAAATTTCTGAAACGATGTTCAGGCTGCCTGGGAAAGGGGTGGAATCATCATCCCTGGAAGTGTTCAAAAGGAGTGTAGATGCAGCTCTTGGGGATATGGTTTAATGGTGAACACAGTGGGGCTCGGTTAATAGTTGGATTCAATGATCTTAGAGGTCTTTTCCAAACTAAATGATTCTATGATTCTATGAGTGTCTTTTGCCTAACCCAAGCATCCTTAATCAAGGGAAAGTATTTTTTTTCTGCAGACTTTCTCTCTTGCCTCCAGTATCTGGCGTTCCTAGGGTTGGCCTTAGCAGGAAAGACTGATGCAAAGAAGGAATTCAGTAGCTCTGCCTTTTCTGTATTCTTCATCACCAGGTACCCACTTCATTCATCAGCAGGCCCACATTTTCCATAATCTTCCTTTTGATACTGGTGAACTTGTGTTGTCCTCAACATGCCTTGCAACATTTAATTCCACATGGACCTTAGCCTTCCTCATCACATCTCTGAATATTCTGACAATGTTCCCATATACATCCTAAGTGGCCTATCCCTTTTTCCACATTCTATAAGCTTCCTGCTTCTCTTTGATTTTTGCCAGAAGCTCCTTGCTTATACATGCAGTTCTCCTGGCCCATTTTCTGGATTTCTTACTCATAGGAATACATTGCCCTTGAGCCTGGAGGAGACAATCCTTGAATGTTAATCAGCTTTCTTGGCCTCTCTTCCCTCCAGGACTTAACTTCATGGTACTCTCCCAAGCAGTTCACTGAAGAGGATAAACCCTGGTCTCCTGAAGTCCAGGTTAGTGAGCTTGCTGTGGAAACCTCCTCACTGCCCTAAAGATCTCGAACTCCATCTTTTCATGGTCACTGCAGCCCAGACTGCCCTTGAGTTTCACATTCCCACCAGATCCTCTTTGTTGATGAGAACAAGGTCCAGCACAGCTCCTCACCTTGTTGGCTCCTCTATCACTTGGAGAAGGAAGATATCAGCAATGCATTCCAGGAACCTCATGGATTTCTTATGCTCTTCTGTATTGTTCCTCCAATATTGGGGGGGGTTGAAGTCCTCCATGAGAACCAGTGAGTGTGAGGCTGCTTCTATCTGTCTACAAAGGGCCTCATCCACCTGGTCCACCTGGTGAGGCAGCTTGCAACAGACCCCCATTTTTATGTCAGTTGTCCCTGCCCTCTCTACATTAAGTATGACTTTGCAAGAATGAATCGTGTAACATGAAAAGGACATTCATCACTGGTCTAAAGTATATTGCTTGTTCATTAATTGTGAAAAAATTAAGAATAAAATACAGAAAAATACATGGCTAGAGCTCGTTTTCAACTATATACAACTTGGAATATCAGGGTAAGAATTCAAACACATTTCCTCTGATATTCCATTAGGCACCAGAAGTAGCTCTATGCAATGTATGATATACAAATAATATGGTTCCTTAAACTCTCTTACGCTTTAATGAAATACTTATGTGATATCACTTAAAACATTCAGGAAGTGGAATTTTATATGAAGCAGATGGGGAATATAAAATAGATACATTCTAAAGTAGAACTACTATATTAATCAGGTAATATTTGCTCATTTAGAACAATGCTCTTAAATGATGTGAGGGAAGGAAACAGTGTTTTAAAAGTTACATTAATGTCATTATAGCATTAGTGGGCCTAGAAGAATTATTCTTTATTTCCAGGTATCAAAATTGTGGGAAAGTTCAAGAATAGCCATAATCAGTATTCAGCTATTGTTCCAATTTCCCCATGTGCAACACTTACTTACATATCAAAAGAACTTTCCTGGCTAGTAACCAGGCAATTATTCATGTTTAAAAAACAGTTCTATTGCCACTAAGTAAGATAAGACTATTGTGTAGATGTCTAGCCCCCATGAAACAAATTAAAAATCTCAGTTCTGGCTTCAGTATTTCTTTTCTGAGTATAATTAAAGATTTAAGAATGAAAGGTCTAAGGTAAACCAGGTAGCTAAAATTTATTCAGCTATTTTTAAAGCTCTTAATAGAAGTTCCTTACTAAATACGAGACTCTGAAAAATAACTGATTAATACTGCAAACTGTTATAATGAATAAATTAAAGACTAGGAATTTAAGAAATGCAAATAAATAAGGAAAAATATGCTACTTTCTCTCAGAGTGAAGAGTATCCTGCTTCAAAAACAGTTTCTCAAGGTTTAAAATGTGTAACTCTCAGAATGAAAATAATTTAATAATGCATTGACCTATGCATTATTAAATGAATTTCAGGGATCAGGACAGTTAAACGAGTTTGAACAGTGGTTTGAAAGAATTGAATAAAGAAAGTTGCAAAAGAGGCTGTTCGTGATTACCTGTTTCTGTTGTTGAATGCTGCAGGCCCTAAGATTGCACAAAATTAGCAAAATTATCCAGTACAATGAAAAAATTATGTAGCTGTAAAGGCAAGGAAAATTACATGGAAGTGATTATTTTGGACTCATATACACTGATAGCTTCTCAGTGGCTGAAAACACTGCGGAAAGAAAACTAAACAATTTTAAGGAGAAACCAATTAATAGTCCGAAGAAACATGGAGCAGTCATAACCATAAATAGCATACTATGATAGGTAAAATTAGAAAGGGACTAATAGAAATTATATGTAATTGCCTTCAGCGCAGTTGTGGAATAACAATATTAAGTCTAAAAGGCTTTTCACACTTAGCAATCAAATATTTTCTCTTCCTATAATGTCCATGGATCTAATTTAATCTCAGGACCTTCCTTGTGTAAGTGATGTTCAAGCAAGGTGAACTGGAATAATATGTAGAGACATTTAGGCGACTCTAGGTCCATGCCTTTGAGAACAGATCTGCAGCTGAGTATGAAACCTAGCAACTCAGTTATCCTGAAGGGCCCTCACTGCCATGATTAGTAAAGCTGATGACTTCCAAGATATTTATGATGCTTTTGAGAAAAGCATCTTGGCCCTTATGCACATTTGGAGGAGTAAAACAGTGACATAGCTGTTTACTAGGTTACCTGGCAGCAGAGGTAGAAATATTTTTTCTTTCGTCTGTTGGTTTTAACTGGCATTTAAAAAAAATGCTTAAGGATTGAAATGAACTTTACAATCTGGCTCTGAATAATGTTTTTCTTCAAAAGAAACTAGTCATGAAATTTGGACAATATTTCCAGCCATATTTTCCTGAACGGTTCTTTTCAACACAAATAATCTTAGGATAGTAACAATAAATCAAATTGTAGACACACACAGACTTACGGCATGCTGAATTAAGGGTGGTGGGGGTGATATATTGAAATAAGTAGCTAACAATGTCATGAAAGATAATGGCAAAAAAGAAAGCAGCAAAAATGTAGCTTCTCTGTAGTAAACCATGCAATAATTTTAAGTATAAATATTTTCCATGACTAAAGGTTAGATGAAATACCCTTCAAAACCGGTGTGCCCTTTCTTGTTTCTATTTGACCAGATTGTCCTGTGCACTTTCTTCATTTATTTCATATCTTTGCCAAATTAATTTTGGCAATGAAACAAAAGTATAAGAAGACTTTCAGAGAAGTTGTCACTGCCTACAAGGACATCTTACAAGTTCCTATTTAGGAAAGTCCTTATTTTCAGACAAATTACTTGTAAGGCTGTAGATGAGTACACATAGTACACAGTATCAGTGCTGGATATTACATCACTATCTCAAGGCAGTGCTTCCTTTTGCATAGTAAGTCTGCATGTTTACCTTAAGGCATGTCAATCATTCTATATTCAGACTGCCTGTCAGTTAGACAGCTGCAATGAAAGACTGTTTAAATACTTCACAGCAATTATTGCAGATTAGAAATGTTGCTCTTTTTTTTTACATACTCCCCTTCACAAAAAAAACAAAGTAAATGTTCCTCCCTTCTTCATGGGGAACTGCCAATCTCACTGACTTTGGTGGAAAGGTCGGATTTCCAAATTGCTGGCAGTGCAGGTTAAAATAACAAAACTTCAGACTTGAAGTCTATGCAACCACACACAACACATCTCCTATATCCTGACCATGCCAAGGAGAACCATGAAAGCAATGCAGAGATTATTCACTTGCATGCAGTAGTAGTGTTGTTCTTGGGTCCTGTCTGCCAAGCTGTGTGTATACAGTTCAGGTTTATTAGCTTTCATTTCCCTGTCTTGCTGAGTGCTCCAAAGGAACTGTAGGATAACAGCCTCAAAATATGTCTGACAGCAAGCTTGATTCTATTTACTAAGATGGTTTACAGCTTATAACTCACATATTATTTCTTTACTTCTATCCAAAACTACACAGAAGTTTCATTTATACTTTAGAAACTTCCCTGTATATGAGCTAGGCTCTGCTTCAATGGCTTTTTTATTTCCATTGCACATAGAAGATGCTTTCTCTCTTAAATCTCTGTGGCTTTAGTGAGATTGCTACTATTGTTTTCCTGAACCCATTCCCTCTTGCTCCCTGGAACTAAGTATTGTAAAGCTGTGTGCTGTGGCAAGCATGAACACCTGCAAGTGTGCAGTTTGTGAACCCACATGTGCCTTTTTCAGCCTTTCTTTATACAGATTTATTTTGGTAACTGGTTTCCTAACCTTCTCTAAACTTTCCCTTGAATCCTACAGTAAAGACAGGCTTTTCTTATCTACTTCCTTTTCAACATTTAGAATTCTTGAACAAGCAGCTTTTTGTGTATTCATCGCAATTGTATATTGACCTAATTCTAACACTACCCCTGCCTGACCATATCCTGTTCTATTCTTACGAGATATCTCAACAATTGGATACCAAAATAATACATAGCATAAAATATTTCTCTTTTCTATAAGCAAAATACTGTTTCACACATTAAAGAACAGTGTGCAACAAGGAGAGGAACACCCCATATAAAAAGCACCACCAGGCTTTCTGAAGCTCTAAAACTAGAGAGCAACTTCACTCTGTCATCTGTGTTTAAGAAAACCTCAGCCAAAGCTTCATACTAAGCACATACTAAGTATTGTGCATTGCTACCATTACTACCACATGACATAAAGTACAGATTCAACAGCCAGTCAAGAGAATCAGATTTTCTCTTCAGTTTAATCTTACCAGTGCCATTTAGTTATGCAGAAATTCAGGAAGGAACGCTGGCTTAAGGAATTTGTTTGAACTACATTAAGTGTACATTGATACATGTGAGCTATCCTATTGCCTGGCTACAATGACACTGGGTTGTTCATAAAGGAAAGTAAGACTTTTTTCACTGAATTAGAATGTTCGAATCAATTGCTATAATTACTTTTGGTTAGTAGCTAAGTAGAGGTTATTCTATAATAATAATGCATCTACGGTAATATGATAATAAGTAAGGATGTCACTTTGTTAATAGTGATCTGTGCTGCCAATAATAATTACACTCTCCAGTGTTAACCACTGTGATTAAGAAATAATTAGAAAATGAATATTTAAAGTAGAGTGTAAAATTGATGTACACAGGATATTTCCTTGGAGCTTCCCTCATTAGTAATGGACATCATGCCAGGCTTCTTCTCCTAGACAATCTTAAGCTAAGTAATATAAATAGCATAAACAACTGTTTTGATTTTAATCACAAAGGGTGATCTATGACTTTCTCCTTATTCCATATGTCTGGCAAGAAATGAACCTAGAAAACTTTGTTTTCTTATTAATGTTTAGGCCTTTTGTGATTTTAGATTTTTTAAATGTGATTCGTAGACTGTGACAGATCTGTGTCACTGATGAATCTGGTCCTCAGAGCAGCTGTCCATCTCCCATAATGCAACTACCTGCCTACCTTTAAGAACCAGTGCCTGTTACCCTGAAAGAGGCAAATCTCCTGTAGACAGATGTGTTCACATCTGTATTCTAAAGAATTTGACTAAATTAAAGTGAACATAGCATTTTACAGTGTTTATGGTATAAGACTGAAAATTTGTCCAGCCTTACATGTTTCCCCACCTGTGAGACAAACTCCTTCCTCATGTGAAATGATAAATCCTAGAAATGATGAGGATTTGTATAGCTATGAAATACACACTCAAATCTTGCTTTATTTGTTTCCATAGTAAGTCACTGTGGGCCACAGGCTGAATTGGTTTATACAGGATAGAGATCAAATGGCAGGCCAGAAACAAGGTTTACAGCCAGCATTGGAAGCATTTGAATACAACCTGCTCTGAACTCAGACTCTAGCTGTTCCTAATCCCTTTCCAATAAACAAGACCAATGATTCAGGAAAGACAGGCAATAATTTTATTTTCAGAGTGGGGCTTAGGTCATTCACAGATTGTTAAAGGAAAACTATCATAACAAATTAAGGAATAAAATAAATTTTGTGTATCCTTTTCTAGACAGTGCTGGAATCTCATTAATAGCTTGGTCCTGTCATCAGATTTGTCAGACTCTGCAATTTGAATATGCAAGTGACCCACAACTTTGTCTCATTTCTCTCCCAGTGCTAAGACTCCATAGATGATTTTGCATTAAAAGTGATGCCAACTGTACATCAACGAATGTACTCTGCCTCTTAGATTACTTTGCATTTTACATGGCTTCACACAAAGCTGCCTTCCTTTCAGCTGCAAGATTTACAAGGTACAGGACTTACAGGTTATCGAGGACTGCATATCTCACCTGATTTATAAACTGCCCACTCTTGGACGAGAGGAGGGATTTAACAGTAACCCAGGGGACTGTGAAGACACATGAAACACAGACATCTATCTTCAGGAACACAGGACCACCTTGAAAGCCCTCAAACCTTGCTGGATTGCAGTGAACAGAGAGCTGGCTTTTGGTGTCTATACTCCAGACCATGAGAGAAACTGACAAGGAATTGCATGTGACTGGGAAAAAAAAAAAAAAAGAATGCTGCTGGTCTTTCAGGGCCAGGAGTTTTTCAGCATGTAGCCAGGCAAAACTAACCCCCAAAAGTTATAAAGACCAACAAACAGATGACAAAGCTTCACACTAATTATAGATCTCTCTCCTTAATGACTGGGTTATTCCTTATGGTTTCCTAAAACCCTCAAGATTATTTTCACAGACTGGACTTTAAAAGGCCCCTTGAGTTAAGCAGAGAGACAAAAGCAATTCAGAAATCTACCCATCATTTTGTTTTACCTGGCACTGAGAATCCAGGTCATTGTTAAGGAAAACCATTAAGAAACAGATTCTCAAACGTTTTGCTTCTTCACTGAACAGTTACAGGTAAGTAATTTTCTCTACAATGGAATATAGTAATGTGCCTTAGCCTTTTACTGTCTCATCTTTTGGCTAGCAACTACACCTTCTCTCCCAAATTAACAAGGTCATCAACCATTACAGAACAAAAGAACTGACCAGTCGCTTGCAAAATGTGGAAACATGAAAGCAGAATGCCACACTACTAAATTTTTGGGAATAGTTGGGGCATTAATACTGTGAAACATTTTTGTGGCAAAATCGGTAGACACCAAGTTCATGTGGTCCTCTCTTTTATTTATGGGAACTATTTCTGGCACAACTGCTTTCTGTGGGGCTGTTGCTGTGGTAAAGGGCCATTTTGGAGGCAATAGATCCAAAACTTTATTTCGGTACAAACCTCTGTAAATACTGTGCTTTTATGGGAAAAAAAGTCTATTTTCTAGTGCAAACCTTCAAAGCCTTAGCTGATTAAAAAATTAGGACTTATTTTTACAGAAGAATGATATTCACAAAGATACATCTAACATTAAACCTGTATAATATGAAGAGAATTTATCCCAGATGTGTCCCAAATGAGAAAGCTTTTGGCCCCTCAGTATACTGCATACCCAGAGCACCAAATGTTATTGGGTTAGGGTTTTTTTGTAGTAGCACATTTTGGAAATTCAGTTCTCTGGTACTGTAATTTCCCTTAGTGAAAGTAAAACTATACAATAATCTTGAACTTTACTTATAAAAAACTGATGAAAAAAAGGCATGACAGCAGAATTGGTAAATTTTAATTTTAAGTGCGTGGGAGAAAACTAATATTTTTAGATCCTTTTAATGTTCATCTTTAAACACCATTCTAATGCCATATTTATGTATAATCACTTTTTTTAAAATTATCATAATTTATGTGCTTACAAGAATAAAACAGCAACATCTTCTTACCTGATAGTAAACAATCATGTCAATCAGTCAAATATAATCAGTCATTAGAAAAGAAAAATGCAAAACAGAGGTTTCTTAGTAAACAAGAATAAATCATTGGCAAAAATGAGTTCCATTTTTTCAGGGGATTTATAAACTGAGCAATTCAAAGGTAAAGGATTTGGCTTCTTCTGTGAGTCATTCATTATCTCAAACAGAAAATGAGTGCCTGTGTCTTAGCAGTTTTTAGTGCAAGATGATTGGCATGCCTCTAAGAACAGGATTTTTCCCATCTAAAGTGATCTTCAAACTTGGAATATTTTCAATGGCATTTAAAAAAGAATAAAAAAATGTCATCTTGGTGCTATGTCAGCTATGACTGAGATCTCTGAATGCAAAGGTAAAAATGGCAAAAAAATTTATTTGAGTTGTAGCAGTGAAAATAATATATGTTGAAGCGCTTTAGGTTCTGAGATGGACAATTCACAACCAACTTTTAGGTATCAGAAGTCTACCAATTTGTTATGTCTTAACAGCTAGAAGAAGAAATACATCTCTGTTTTTCAGTAAGAATGAATTATGGAGCCTGAACGAAGAAAAGTGAAATATACTATGTCCTATGAAGCAAAGTTAACCTGAAAAGATTTCTAGAGAGAAATTGCAATGAGAAACTTATTTTTGGAATCTCAGAACACAAGTAGGATGCAAAGCTTATCAGTTATCTTGAATACCATAGCTCCTCATTCCAGGTGCAGCTCAAGTCTGGACACTTCTCTGAGAGAGAAATTTAGTTGCAGTAACATCCTAAGGTATCCATTTACCCAATTAAGGCTTTTTATAATCGAAGAGGCACAGAGCCCAGGAACAGGGAATGCTTATGAGTTTAAACCTTCCCTATAATCTGATGAAACTGTGCAGTGAAAATGCCTCACAGTCTTTGGATTAGAGATTAAAGCTACATATCTTTCATTTGGGATATAGCATTGTCACCTGTTACTCAGAAATAACACCTGACAACATAAACACATATATGTTTTTCCAGTCTGCTTTCAGATGTCATTAGTTTCCAAAAGATAAGAAGCAAAAAGCTTAGTGGAAATCAAATGGCATTGCACAAGCCCTTTTTGGAGCTATGGTATCACTCAGATTTCATGGCCTGTCTGGTTGCTTCTTGCTGAGCTCCTCTGCAGTCCCTCCCAAGGCTCTAAAGGCTAACAGTATGGTCTGAAGCTTTTGCAGCTCATCTCTCTTAAGGTTCTAGACATTATTTCAAGTACCTTTCAAAATATATACTGTGTTGCCTTATTTTTGAAAATTAGTTTCATAAGGAGGCAACTTGACCCTAAAAAATGAAGTACCTAAGACTCCCAATTCAAATTCAAATTGAGTCAAAGCCTTTCTGAAAGCTGTAAGGAGACTGACTCAGAAATTATTCCCCAACACACATATACTTCTCTGCCTTTCCCAGCTTTTTCTCTTCTGATGACATTCAAAAGGAAAGAAAATCTATTATTGCAGAATTTCAGTCTAATGGTAGAAATGTTGATAATCTGAACAGTTTCCTCTTGTGACATTTGCCACCAGACTTACAGTGTAAAAAGACTGTGAATAAGAGAATGTAGACTCCACTACTCTCCGAAGTTAACTTTTAAGACAGACAACATAGAATATTCATTTATTTTATTAATGCTATGTTTCTATTGCTGATGATACCATGCCAGCTACAAGTCCCATATTTACAGAGAGATTTGCAATCATCCTTAATGTTAAGAGACACACCTCAATTTGAATAAATATAGTATTCTCAGTTTCCATCAATTTTGATTTACTTGATGCTTATTCGGTTGCTACTGGAAGCTGGACAACACACACAAGTAAAAAATGCAAAATAATACTGGGATATGGCACATATTGCATCATCCAGTGAGCAAAAGAATTAGAAAGCAATGGTAATTAGCCATTAAATATATTAGATTTTGCCACTGGAATTCTTTAAGTATTTTTTAACAGGAAGAATTTAAATACATAATTGGATTTACTGACTTGCCTGTTTTAGTTCTTGTGTCCTACTCATTTACTATCTTGCCTAGGGTAATTAGAACCATCCCTAAGAAACATTTAGATAGCTCTCTAGGCCAAATGAAGCAAAACTGAATAGGGTGAATCTGTGAAGTGGGAGAATTGGCAATTCAGAAAATAAGAATTTCTCAAAGTTGAAAACATATACCTTTCAGCAAAGATATGTTCATATTTTGATGGTGTTCTACATTCAAATAATTCTTTTCAGATAAATGAAATGTCATTCTAGCATCTACTTATGTTCATCTTTTAATAAAGTGCTAGTGGCCAAAATGCATTTAAAAGGTCAAGGAACTTTAAGCATCTAGGAAGCAGAGAAAGAGCTTTGCTGTCTCTGCTGTGCTGGAATACACCAACAAAATCACATCCATTCCCTCTGTGCACAACTGTACAACCCAATTCAATTACTTAACCAATAAAAAGCATTCAAGGGCACATATCACATTTTAGGTTGGGTCAGAACATGTGTGCTGCCTTTATTGTTTTCTCTGGTCTCTGTAACTGGAAAAGCTGATAAACAATTAAAGATCATCATTGTCTAATTGAAAAAGGAAAGTAAAAAAAGAAGAAAAGGGAGATGTATTACTTTTCTTATGTTTGTTAGCAAGTCTATAGACTACATAGTAGAAATTAAGTTTCTTACTCACTTTCTTGCTTGCCTTACTTATCAGTCTGAAATAGAAGACAAGTAAGGCAGAAAAAAACATACGAAGCAGAAATTGCATCAGGCGTAGAAAAATCCATTATTAATATTTTGCTACCTATCACACTTCCAAAGAAATAAAAGTCATACTGATTTATTGTCTTTTTGCCAAATTTATTTAAACATCACTGTACCTCCTTGCTGTCTCCATTAGCAGTAAGTATTCCAGCTGGTGATCAGTGTACCAAGCACTGTGTTCTCTAATGTCAGAACACCCGAGGGAGATACCAAGAAAGATGCATATGTCAGATATGCAATAACCAAAACTGTTTTATGAGCTCAGAAACAGAGAGTACCACGTTTTGAAGCCTTTCAAGTATGAAATGGCTTTTTTTTGTTTGGATTCTCATGAGTTAGTTTCTGTTTCAAAAATTATAGAAATATAATTAAAATTTAAAAGGCTTATTCCCTCTGAGCAGCTTTTTTAAGTGTACAGTGTGTCATTCCCAATGATTACAAATAAAGTAATTTTCTGTTCGGAAACTATATCTCATGGACCTGAAAATACTTTCTGTGATTTATGGTGAATTATAAAAGAGTCAGCAGAAACCAAGCGATTTAATTTAGCCCTATGTCTATGTAGGAAGGGCTTTGAATATGCTTCACAACTTGTGTCATGCTGGCTAAACACAAGGTAGGTGATCCCCAAAGCTGGGGGAGGTGTGGAGTGGAATGGGCAGAGGGAGGTCTAGAAGCAACCAGCTCTCACTGATATTCAAATGGGAGTTGGAAACTAATTGTACCTCTGTGTATGTCTTTCTGACTACAATTCATCACTGTACAGCATGCTGTTTCATCTTATATGCACTCCAGTTCAACTTCCTAATAAAGGAGACAAACCTGAGACAGCAATGCATCTTAAACTTCTGAAAGGAAAAGGTAGAAAGACAGATGCTTAATTGAAATAGAATTGAAAGTATGTGGGGAAAAGACAAAATATTTATGTAGAAAATTATGACTTCTAAAAATATAAGTAAATGGATTTCAGAAATAAAATTTTACCAAATATTTTGTATTCAAAATAGCACAAAGCAAAATTATTTATGAGAAAACTAAAAAGAAAAGATGAGTAGAAACACAACCTTAAAAACAAGTAGTTGCTAAGTGGACAAAATAAACATACTGCTATCTTGATATCTTTATTTATCAAGATAAAAAATTATAATATCTTATTTCAAATTAATTTTTTCCTGTAATTCTTTTTTCAGAAGCAACAGGGCCAGGATCTTGCCCACAGGCAGAGAGGCTGGACATGCACTGGTAGGCTGCAGTTTGGATCAAGAGTGCAGCTTCTCTGTGCAGTCCCTGCTCTCAGTGGGCACAGAGCCTTTGTACAGCTCATGGCCTTCTGGTTGCAGCTCAGTAGCTTGACTGTTCCCTACATCCCTCTGCTCTTCCAGTCAAGCTGTTGTGGTACTGTTTTTCAGAGCTTCTGGGCAGTACTTTTCCCCATGGATGTCATGCTGTCTTTATTATGGTCTTCAACTCTTAAATCTAAGTATTATTCCTGCAGCTAGTTCTCGGGGCACTCACATGAGAATCACTCCTTCTTTCTCCTCATTTCTGCCCTTGGATGGTATCTTTTGCATTAGGGGTTACATTTATTTTACTTTACCCAATAAAATGCACACAAATAATTTAAAACCCAATCATCATGTCCCTAATAATATGTGCTCTAATCAGTGTTGACAACATTATAAACAGGCCCCCCCCAAAAAAAACCCTACCATCCCTCCCTAAAATCTAAACAAAACAAAAACAAGCAAACAAACAAACAAAACAAACAAACAAAAAACCACAACACCCCCCGCCCCCCAAGAAAAAACCTAATAGGGACTTTGAGTGAGTTCTGACAAAATCTCTATAGTCACCATAGCTAAAGAATAACTGGATGACCCCGCTGCACTGGAGAGGATGCCCAGGGAATATGTTCGCCTTGGGAGCCCTCCACCAGTTCCTTTCCCAGACATCCACTTAGCAGAGTTATCTCTTTCCCCCCCGCCCCGACCTCTGTCACTCTGTCTCCTTTTGTTCAATTGATCCCCAGAAGTAACTTTCTCTGTTTGAATCAATGTGTGACATCAGGTATGTACGCCATGGAGGAATCTTTGAAGATGAACATTTTTCACCATACCTTGTTCAAGACTGAGTGCAATCTTGGACAGCATGAACTAGATTACTTTCAAAAGAAACTAAGCTGGAAGGGGGTGAACTTAATACATGCCAGGTGGTGCTTCAGTCCATGGGACTAGGTTAGAATCAGACCTATAAATATATTTATTTATTTACAAAGAACAAGGATACTGAAAAATGGGTAGTGGAGTAGCAGGGCCTCAGCAACAGTTGCATCACAATGCAGATTGGCCTGAACTCTTTGCCCGTGAAGACGTAACCACTGAATCTTATTACCAATGATAATATAAAAGAAGGGTTCAAGGAAGGCAAGGACTCATGAAGCCTGGAGCTGAGGTTTCCAACCGAGTCATTCTTTACAGAAGGGGAGACTGAGGAATTGTCTCCAACTGGTTTACCACCATAAGAGGATTTAGAACAAGCTGAATAGTGACAAACTGCCAGGAGCAGATGGTATTCACTCAAGAGCTCTAAAAGAACTCAGATGTGAAATTGCTGCAGTGTACAGCTTATCATTTAAGTCATTCTCCATACCAAGAGGTAGCAAATATGACATAATCTGATAAAAATCTCCTAGGAGAGATCGAACAAAGATATCCCAGGAAGCCTAAACTTCATACCAGGCAGAGCAATGTCATAAAGAATAAAATGAGGAATTATGTGTATAAACAAAGTATTCTGGGAAATATTTCCCTAAGAAAAGAGTAGTCTTGCCTCATATATTTTTACTCAGAGAACAGGTGTATGAAGATGTTATGATCTATGAAATGTACTTGGGTTTCAAAGAAATTTCAAAAACTTTTTTCACTAAAAACTCATAAGAAATTAAACAACTGTGAGGAAAGAAGAAAGTCCTTTTGAATTCACAGTACTGGGGAAAAAAAGGAAAATTGTGGTTTGAAATTAAACCAGTGAAAGGTCTGTCCAAGGGGACACACGCAGTCTGTGGCACTTAACATATGGGTGAGTCATGTTTGAGAAGGGGTCAAAAGTGAAATAACAAAGTTTGCTGATGATGTGAAAGTACTCAGAGTATATTTTATATCCCTAAAAAGAAAATAATGCAGACAAAAATGTCTGACTATTCAATCACAATAACACTGAATAAATTAACAACTAACTTTTAGAAAAGAGATTTTTAAAACCTCATGACCAGAAATATTTCAAGAACAGCTTACCAGAAACATAACTGCTGTTGATAAAACCTTTTCAAAACAGAGACATGAAACTGCTTAGAACTTTGGAAAGAGAAAATATCTACTCTGCAAGCCACAGATGAGAGCTAGGCAGTGGTTAAACACAAATAAGAAACTAAGAACTGTTAGAACAGCCATTGAAAACAAGGCAGGAAATATTCCAGTACCACTGTACAAAGGCGTGGTTTATCCACATCCTGAATGCAATGTACAATTTTATCAGGAAAACAAAAAAAAGATAAAGCAGTAAATATAACATAAAGCAGACAAAGCAAATAGAAGTATGAATAGACTTCTAACATGTATTTAGCAGGCTAGGATTTTAATTTGAACAAATAGTTTTATATATATAAAAGAAAGCAATATTAGAGTGTATTCATTGGGGATCACTTATCTACTATTACTTGCTGGTCAGTACATAGAAAGAACAGAAGCGGAATAAAAAAAATGGAGTATTTTTTTTTACAATGTTATTAAGTTGCAGAATTAATCTCTACAGAAAAGAATGGAGACCAAAAATATGAGTTCCAAAAAGAATTAGATTGATTAATTAATATGGGGTAGGTCTGTCAGTTTCTTTTCAAAAATTACATTGGCAACCAAACAGGAATGTGATCTAAAAAAAACAGAGCTTTCAGTTCTCTTTCAAGAATAAGATTTACAGGTATTTGGATCAGATGTCTAAATTGCACAGAACATCACAATGTAGACAAGGTATTTGTTCTCTAAGGACTATCTTGAATGAAAAAAAATTTCCCCACTGATAATGTTGTCAGATATCCAACTCTTCTACCACAAAAAGAAAAAAAATAACAAACAAAAAGAACTTAAACCCACACTGAACTGTGTTTGTAAAATGACCAACTTTTTGTTAGGTTGTACATTCAATTTTAAACATAGTATGTGGTTTTCTTCTCTACCCATTTGGTGTTTATACTGACATAAATCCAAAAGAGAGCAACTCTCATACCTTGAGTATAATTAACAGTGGAAAAATCACTAAATTTTTAAGATCTTTTAATCAGCTGGAGCTCCCTAAGGTAAATAATTGGCTTTACAGTTTTTCAAGTCTGTGAAGGAGGTAACAGAGCTGTCCCACATCATCTGGTGTGGGACGGCGATTACACAACACAGATGAGCAATGAATCCTTAAATTAAGTAGCTGAAAATACTGAGTGAGAAGTTTATCAATAAATATGCAAGAAACTTAGAAACAAGAGTGGAAAGATATAAATGTACAGATATCTACACCAAGATTTTAAGAACTTTGAGGAAATGTGGCAGACCCCTGGATGGTACTAGGGATTGTGAAGGTCAAAGCATGCAAGAAGACCATGGAAATCAGAGCAAGAAAAAACATTAAAGTATTTTTTAATTAATTTTTCTAGATCTGCAAATGTCTCGTACTGGCTAAAATAACAAGTGATTACAAAACCCTCACATGGTCTGTATGTTTCTTAGCTACTGCCTGAAGTGACAAACTTTTACCTAAGTTGAAATTTCTACAAAGGGATTGAAGACAGAGAACACAACCAGCTCAGACAGCTGAAAAGGACAGGGGTCTAAAATTAAAACTGAGACTTGGCAGAGTAAATAATTGGACATCTCAGAGGGACATTGGAGAGTTCAGAGGAAGACTTGCCGGGGCTCTAGCAGACAGCAAGAGTCTCAGGTCATCAGGTAACTAATAAGTATAAATCTTGATGGGTAAAAGGCTTTCTAAAATTCTCTTGATGCAGAACCATATCTTGTCAACAGACATTAAACCTAAGGTTTCTTAAAACAAATTATACATTGTGTTTAAATACTAACATATAATATAGTCTATTGGGCAAAAAAAGTCCCCTTTGAAAGAGATGTTCAAAATACCAGGTTCCACTCTTGGAAATTCCTTATGGAAATTGCAGACAGATTTCACAAAAGATATTTGATTCAGTTTATTAGTTTACCTTGATGTTATTACTAAGGGCAATGACATGAAAATATAACCTTTTATTAATGAAACATGTTTATCTCAGTTCTTACTTGTGACATTATATGCAGTCACAAAACAAGTATTTCCAATATCACACGAGAGGTGACTTTCAAGGTTAAATGTAAGACCTGCCCTGTATCTCTGGTTTCTTAGTGATTTCTTACACATCCACAAGCCCTTATGAAACAAATTCTTGAAGCATTGTGTGAACTTGTGGTGTGTTGACCCTGGCAGGATGCCAGATGCCCACCAAAGCCGCTCTCTCTCTTCCCTCCTCAGCTGAACAGGGAAGAGAGTGAAAGGCTCAGAGGTTAAGGATAAGGAGAGATCGCTCACCAGTTCCTGCCACAGGCAAAACAAACTCTGCTTGGGGAAAACAGGTTTAATTTGTTACCAAACCAGTCAGAGTAGGATAAAGAGAAATAAAACCAAACCTTCAAAACAATTTCCTCTCACCCTCCTTTCTTCTTGTGTTCAACGTCACTCCCCATTTTTTCCACCTCCTCCCCCACAGTGGCCAAGAGGAATGGGAGCAGTTCATCACATGTTATCTCTGCTACTCCTTCCTCCTCAGAGAGAGGACTCTGCTCCAGCATGGGGTCTCTTCCAAGAGAAAAATCCTCCATGAACTTCTCCAATGTGAGTCCTTCTCATGGGCTCTAGTTCATTATGAGATACTCCAGGGTGGCTAACCCATGAGGTCACAGGTCTTGCCAGCAAACCTGCTCCAGAATGGGCTCCTCTCTCTATGGGGCCACAGGTCCTGCCAGGAACCTGCTCCAGCATGTGCTTCTCATCGGTCACAGCCACCTTTAGGCCTCCACCTGCTCTGGCAGGGGTCCTGCAGGGGCTGCCAGTGTTTATCTGCTCCATCTGGACTTTAGTGGACTGCAGGGTGACAGACTGCACAGGAATCTCTGCTCTGGTGCCTGGAACATATTATCTCCCTTCTTCTTCACTGATCTTGACATCTGCAGAGCTTTTTCACATATTCTCAGTCAGCTTTCAGCCTGAAACTGTGAAGGTGTTTTTTTCTCCTTCTTAAATCTGTTATGCCAGATGTGTCACTGTTTCCACCATTCCTGATTGGCTCGGCCTTGGAGAGCAACAGGTCTGTCTTGGAGCTGGCTGATATTGACTTTCTCAGACATGGCAGAAGCTTCTGGCAGCTTTCACAGAAGCCACCCCTGTAGCCCCCTGTGCTACAAAAACCTTGCCGTGCAAGCCCAATAGACATAGTAGTCAAATGGCAAAAAGGGTGACTTTGATCAGCTGATACAGAAATGGAAAAAAAAAACTGGTTTTCAAAATGGTGCAGTTAGTTTACATTTTTCAGACATCTTATTTCAATGAAAAGATTCTCACGCCACAATGAAACTTTTAAATTAATATTTAGTTATATATAAAGCATCTCCAAGGATGGAGACTCTGCAGACTCTTCAGACAACCTATGCCCATTCTTGGTCACCCTCACAGTGAAAATGTGTTTACTGATGTTCAGATGGAGACTTGCCTGTTTCAGTTCATGCCATTACTTTTCACTGGGCACTAGTGAAAAGAACCTGGCTCCATCCTCTTTGCACCCCCTCTTTAGGTATTGATGTACTCTCAAGCCTTCTCTTCTCCAGGTTAGACAATCTCACCTCTCAACCTTTCCTCATAACAGAGATGCTCCAGTCCTGGTGATCCACAGTAACATCAAGGACCATAGTGCAGTAACATAGGCAAATATGTTTTATCTACTCAAGCTAGGGAAAACTGTAGAAATCACAAGCAACAGATTAATGCAAACCCTTACATATTTTTGGAAACTTTAGTAACTGAGAATAATACATCTCTGATATTAGTGGGGGAAAGATCAAAAAAAAACATTTGCAGGATCAAAAAAATCATATATTATGATGTTGGTTCAAGGTCAGTTTTGTTTTATCTGAGGTTTAAAAGGTTATGAGGCTTCAGTAGGGCCACTACTGCCACTAGAAGAGGGGGCAGAACTGTTTCAATTCTACAGACATGCCCCTGAGCTACAGGTTTATTGAAATCCCTCCTTTTGCAGATCAAATCTGAAATGAATGCGATACTTGTAAACCCCTGCATACAGCTGCCATGGTTTCACTCAACCATGGGAGGGAAGATGTTAATAGTAATTTGAGCACACCCCTGAAATCTGAATTTTATAAGGAAAAAAATTAATGACAGCACTTCTGTAGTGCATAGAAATACTCTATGATCACAAAGCATTTTTCACAGAATAATGAACTAAATGTCAATCTCTGTGTGAACTACAGAAAATAACTTCTTGCCCCAAAATTTTCAGCAAATGTGGGGAAGAGGAGGGAAGTGTAACTTCAAATGCCAAAATTTCTGCACAGAGCCAAACTATACAAGGAGTGTGTATAAGAAGTATGGAATTTATACAGTCAGACCACATCCAAGAACGCTTAAAGCCTAATAGCATGTTTGAAAAATAGTTTTATAATGTAAAACGAACATAAAAATAGGTCAATCCATTTCTGAGATTTCAAAAACCATGTATTATAACAGAGTGGCATGAAAAGGCCTGATTTATGAAATATATTTCAATCACACTTTGAATTTTAAATTAATTTCTGAGCCCCTGCTGTGACACGAGTCAACTAAAACAAAAGTAAAATGAAGCCAGCTTACACTTTAGATCAGAGTAGAACTTACCATTTTGCAATAATACTGTCTTAGTTAATGTATAGCCCGTTTTATCAATCAATCTCTAAGCCCTTTACCAAAGGGTAGTTCTCACGCTGTTTATGTTTGAAAGAAAGACCAGGAGTATAATCCAAATTTTATGGGTCTCGCTGAGCTGGTTTGATACTTAAAGATATTATTCTGTGGGGAAAATATTCTGTATGGAATTCAAGATGCAAACCAGTGAAAACTACACAGAGATGCAGAACAGCGATAGCTTGTTTTTTTCTTCTCCCTGGAATTAGAAAAGCTAAGCTTTGCTTATGTCTGCACAGATGATCCTGTTCTATCTTCAGATAGATAATTACTACTCATTATTAATTACTTTCAGTGGCAAACTGAGCCTTGTCCCAACCTCTCTCTGTGCTCAATATGGATTTTCTCATGGAACAATCACAGTCAATGCCAAACCTCGTGATGAGTCCTGGACTGTGGGCACACACAAAATCTTTTAGTAATATCTGCTCAGGCCTTTAAAAGGTATACATAAGGACGTAATAAGTGGATAACCACTGCTTCTATAAATTAGGGCTGTCACTATGACTGATTCATACAATGAGCAAATGCCTCCCTCTCTGTTTTTAGAGTGCCTGGGTCAAAGACATTACAGTCCATGTGACTGTTCTGGAAGTCAACCAGCAACAAAGTGGCTGTGTACACATACACACACACACACACAGATAGATTAGATAGATAGATACACAGATACATAGACATAAAATAAAAATGTGTATACTATTTGATAGAGCTAGATCTTTCAAGTAATGCAGAATTGTAATACACCAACTATGCAGCAAGAGTATATGAAAACTAGGATGGCTTCTCTTGGATATATATAAGCCAGTAGTAATGAGCCAAAAAAAGAGAACTTAAATTTCATGACTGCTTTATAAGATGCAGCATGAGTTAAATATAAAGAAATTTCGAGGTGTTTCTGTAGATATTAACAACTGATTTTTATTATTATGTAATATCATATGAAATGCAGTCAATAGCACACTATTGATTCTCTATTTTCTTCCTGTTCACACTTGCTGTATTGGACAGAAGTTAAAATATATCATAAAGTCCCAAGATTACTAACATCTGGAACTTTCATTGAGTCTAGGGATTTTTGTGGAAACTTAACACATCTCTGCTTTGAGGACAAGCACATATGTGAGAGCAACTGAGTAGTGTCTGACTGCTGAGACTTAAATGGGGAATTGTCTGGATGCTACAAAGTCTGTCTTATCACACAGTGCCCACCCTGAGCAGTGCCCAGTGTCAGGATCTATATACCAGTTATTTTCAGGTTGAAAATTTTCATCATATAACTTTCATTGCTTGATGGGAACTTACAGACTTTTGATTCAATCCACAAACATCGAGGAAAGTAGATTATCTTCCATGGCTTAATGACGTTATCTGAAACCTGTATTTGCTACAGTAGATAACTCTTCTGCTTTTTGTGTGCTTATTGGAAAAGAATAAAAAAATTAACTCTAATCCTACCTCGTATATAGTCAGCAAAGGCTCACTAGGGATTCACTGTTCTTGATTGCTGAAACATAGATGTGACCTGCTCACATTGCAAATCAATCTAAATTGCACCTGATAATATAAGACTATTTTCCAGCACTGTTTGGAATTAAGACAGAAAGCTATCATCAGCAACATTTTAGCTCCTGCTGTCTTGGATTCATTAACTTTAAGGCCATCCTTTGACAGGTACAGAGTGGAAGAGGGAGGCTGGGAAATAGCAGCAAATCTTCTACTATTCCGAAGGGAGGAACAATCTGCATTAAACAATTTAACTGAGGGATAAGCTACATCTAGTTACAAGAAAAGTTGAGGAAAAAGAGCACCTTTGCTGACTGAAGCAAAGTTGAGATGGAGTAAGTTTAGTTTTGCTAAGGAAATACAAAAGAAAAAAAAACTATAGAAACCAAATTTTAAAAAAGTTCAGTTCTCATTTGATATGTGTTCACCACAGCCACACTGCAGCAGGAGTTGTGTACATAGTCACAGGTGTATATGTATTTAAGAAATCAAGTCACAATATTGAATCTAGACGAAATAAAGGCCTGACTAACAGTCCACTGGGATCCATGGGAATAGTCCGTTGAGATTACAGGTCCAGAGTGAAATTCTGCTTGATATACATAGGGAATCATAGAATCATAGAATATGCTGAGTTGAAGGGGACCCACAAGGATCATCAAAGTCCAACTCCTGCCCCTGTTCAGGACACCCCAAGAGTCACACCTTGTCCCTGAGAGCATTGTCCAGAAGCTTCCTGAGCTCTGTCAGGCTTTGGGCTGTGACCACTTCCCTGCGGAGCCTGTTCCAGTGCCCAGCCACCCTCTGAGTGAAGATTCTTTTCTTAACATCAAACCTATATGCCCCCTGACTCAGCTTCATGCCTCAGATCCTGTCACTGATCACCAGAGATAAATGCTGCCCCTCCACGTACCCTCATGAGAAAGTTTCAGACTTCTATGAGGTCTCCCTGCATCCTCTTCTGAGTATTATTATACTAATATATTCCAAAAAATTACAGCTACGTACAGTTTATTTTCAGAAGCTAGACAGAAATATTTAGGCATTCATCCTTTTTTTTGTATCTATTTCAAAAACCTTTTTGGAAACTGAAGTTTACAGTACTACTCCTCACACCCCGAATGTTTAGGGGTTTTTGCTTTTTTTCCCTGCAGTCAAATTGTTCTTGGAATCATCACCTTTCCTTTCTACCTTACCAATGTGAGGTATTTCAAATTAAAAGCATCTCACAAAAATCTTCCCAGAATGAAAAATCTATAATCAGTTAAGTGATTTTCAGACCCTCAGATACTCAAAATTACTCAGCACATCACCTTAGAAATTTTAATGATCATCATTAGAGCAGACACTTAATCTAGCACATGCTCTGCAGTCTGGGAACTTTTGAATGAGGAGTTTATGATCCTTATTAGACTTCAATACATTTTTCTTCTTGAGATTTCCATAACCTTAGTAAGGGCCTGAAAAGTAGCTCAGCAGGCCTATGGTTAACCTTGTAAAAGATGAAACCTGTGTTTGGACTTAATTCTTCTCAGGTATTCTTGTTTTTTATATAGAGTGTACATCTGCTTAGCACATATTCTTAAGGGAAGATGCTTTCTTCAAATAATCTGAGAGACTTGACTGTATTACGTGAAGTTAGAAGTTTCTTTCTCAATAAACATTTTTATATTGTAAATAGTTTGCAAGTAGATACTGTATTGTTATCAGAAAATATTTTATCTTACTCTCTGTTCATTACTGCTGTAATGATGTGCTTTTACACACATGCTTTGGCTTTGATAGCTCCTTTTTATATTTAGCCCAGTATGATCCTATATCAAGCATTCTGTTTAAGACTGCACAATAAATGTCTCCTTTTCTTTCAGATTCTAATTTCTTCAACTTAAAGAAGTTCTTTTCAGAGTGATTAGGGAAAGCAGCTCCTTACAAACCATGTAAGGAATTATTATCAAATAGATAGAAAGATACAACATATTTTTGTTCATAATGATTAACAAATATTTTCTAAGGAGAATTTTCATAATAAGGGAGCTAATCAACAACTATAGATTATTGTGCTTTTCTTCAATGTAATTGATAAAGGTTTCCAGTTCTCCTGTTCTTCTGGAGCTTGGTTTTTCAGTAATTTTTAATCCCAAAATTCTAACTAATGAAATACTTAAACACACTACTTCATTTGTGAATCCTTATCCGTGCTCACGAAATTAATTTAGACTATGTGCATAAACATCTGCTACAGCAGAAATTTATGCTCCTTCACATACACTATTGTCTTCCTTGAGAGATGGTTGATATTCCAAGCCTGTCAGTGTTTAAGAAACATTTGAACAACGCCCTTAATAACATGTTTTAACTTTTGGTCAGTCCTGAATTAGTCAGGCTGTTGGACAAGATGATCACTGCAGGTGCCTTCCAACTGGAACTATTCTGTTCTATGCTATTCTATCCTAGCTTAGCACTAACTGAAAGTCTTCCTGAGTACCACTGTGGTATCTCATTAATACAACAAGTAGGGAGGAGCAAACTATAACAGTTTGGCTCTTGTTAAAAGAAGAATCAGATAGCTATTTTATTTACAGAAAAAAAAAGTATTCTGTACAAAAGCTGATGGTTGATATTTTTTTTAAATCAACATGTACTGAAAATCATATTTAACAGAACAGAACAAGTGTGCATATACATAGTTTGCTATGGTATTGTTTCCTTGCAAAAGCCTTTTTCTGATGTCTAAAACCAAGGCAGAATTTAAGCCTATCTCCACAGATCCAGAAAGCTTTCAGTTTAAGGGCTTTTCATCTCTGAAGATGTCTTTTTATGGGACACTGAGAAGGAGCAACCCCTCATTTGAAAGGTGATTTAAATTCACTGCTTCAATCCATGTTACACACAAAATTATCTGTGTTTTTCTCACAGATACCAGATGCATCTAGGCTTGCCCATGTGCTGTAAAGAAACATCTGCACACATTTCATTTCTCCAAGTCTTCCCAACAATGTCGAAGCACCTATTTGTAGGTCTTTAGGGGCAACACAGTATATGGGCAGCTCTTTCAAACTCACATCTGAAAAACCTGATATTTAATTCATATTTTATTTTGATTCATAAGAATTATTGGGGGATGTGGTGGGGTATTGTCTGGGAGCTTTTCCCCCTCCAGTATAGTACTTGTTTGTAATCTAGGGCTCTGTCCTATATCAGCACTGATTTTTTAATAACGCATTTGTGCTATCACTACTAACGTCTGGCAACTGGCTCAAGTGCTTGATCCTCTTTGACTGACAATTTTGAGATACTTACAAAATGTAGGTTTTATTTGCCTAGCTCTAAGCCAAGACGTGGAAAAAAAAGAGACTCACTATCTTGCAAATCATTTGGCCTCCTGCTCTTGAGCTCTGATCCACAGCTACAGGATAAGATTTTGAACATTGAGCAACCACATAAATGATTTTATATACCTAGATCAGATTAATTCAGCTTTTCACTAAGCAATAGAACAAGCCCAAGGAAAGGGTCTCTATAAATATATGTTACCTCTGGAGTACAGGTAAATTTTTTTCACTGGTTCTAGTCCATGGCTGTGCTATAGTGCCTTTCTGGCAGGACCCAAAGACTTATGCTTATCATTACACAAGTAGTCTTGATGCCCTTCTGGACCTAGTTCAGGTCTTCCAATGCCCTGGCAGGCTCCTTCCAGAGCTATGCTTACTGAAGAAGGAACACATGCACAGACAACAGCACAGTAACCAACCCAAAGTGCCTGCCTAACGCCAAGTGACCTGGATTGTCTGTGCATCCCTGTTGTTCACACAACGGTTGCTGGAGTGTTGTCCTCCCTGTCCTTTCATTTTTAGATTGTTTTGATTCTTCTTATCTCATTTACAATAAAAGGTTTGGTCACTCACCCTTGTACCTACTGGTACAAAGGCTGCCAGTCAATTATCATAATCACGAGCTTGGAATTTAGCTGTCTCTTACACAAAAAGTGTAAAATTAAGCAAAGACAAATATGTAAATATAGGAGACAACTTGCCACTTATATTTTGGTAGGATCTTCTGACACTTATTTCCAACTACAGAACAAGTTACCTGGAGCAGAAGTGGGGAGGGAGCAGCACTGATTAACCTCCCCTGGAACATTTATTTGACAATTTTAATAGAAAAGAGTGGAGGCTCATTTCATTGTATGTGTACAATGGTGGTCAAATCAGGCCTCACATAAATAATCACCAGTATACCAAGATTAAAGTGAAAAACATTTGGATAATATTGAGGAGGAAAAATATTCAATATAAAACAGTGTTATAGACAATAAATTGCAGAAAGGTTTGCACTTACAATGATTTCCATCTGCAAAACAGAAAATACTGTTCTCATAAAATAGAATTTTTATAATTTCATAGATTATACAAAATATCATAAAGGCAAGCAGATACCAATCTGTTCAGAGAAAATTTTAATTTCCGGACAAAATTTCCCTATACCATAGAAGTGACAGAAAGTGAGACTGGAAGGGACTTGAGAGTTCACCTGGTAAAATTTTAAGAAGGTACTCCATTTCCACAAGGCTTTAGGTTCCAGACAGATCTGATAATAAATGGCAGACACTCAGAATTTTTTAGCATCCATTGGCATTAACCTCCAGATTTTCAACAACTCACTAGCTAATGCAGTGAGGTCTCTGAGAATTTAAGCACTTATCTGTCACCCATATGGGAGTAGAACATGTTAAAAGAACTGGCCTTTGCTGAGTGCATTGAATGCTTCTGCAATCTTGTCATTAGTGCTTTTATTAGGATCAGGGCTTTGAATTCTGCTTTGAAGTGAGTGCAGAGCTAACACAGCCTCAAAGTAAGTGTTCGCATCAATCTTTGTTGCTAATGAGGTGTGTTTTGTATGCTAAGGCAGCTTGAGATTTTTTTGTAGCTATTGCCTCCAAACACAGGTAGACTAAATTAAAGAAGTGGAGGCTGAAACTGAGAAGTACAGAAACCAACAACAACAAAAAGCTCCAAAAACCCAAAAAACCAAACCAAACCAAACAAAAAAAAAAAAAAAAACCCAAGCAAACAAAAAAACAAAGAAAACAAACAAAACCTTCAGTGATTAAAACCAAGCAGGAAAACAATATTCATACACTTGCTGAAAGCAGCTGTCTCCAACACAATGTTAATACTGGGCAATTGTGCTGTTCTCACAAAACAAAATTTAGTGCATTGAATTGAAAAATCAATTATTTTGGAAAACTTTGCGTGAACAATTTTTGTAATACCCAGAAAAAGATCACACTCCTTCTCCCTTACACTAGGGAGGGAGATATATAAAGCAATGTTAAATCTTAGAGTGGTCTATACCCAGTAGAGGGACGAAATATTCTCTTTAGTTCTGAGCTGAAATCGTCCCTGTAGTACCCTAGACAACAAGCAGTAGTAGTGTATAATTTGTAATCTTGAAAAACAAAGTTGCTTCAGGCTTTTTAATGTGGCTTAATGTGGGAAAATATTTGGAAAAAGAAAAAACCTTTTTCCCACCTTTTGACAAGACCTGTTATTGAACAGAACTATTATTAAATTAGAGCAAACAAAATGTTTGAATATTTTATGTAAGAGCTGTAGTAGTCAAAGCATAATTTCTAAAAGATAAAGAGCAAATTTATCATCCTGACACAAACAATCCTGGGTTTAGTTGTCACCATTGACAAAGTGTTTTGAGGTCTCTAAAAATGTGTAGAGGTATTTCTGATATTAACAAACCACAAACCCAGCACTGTGAGAATATTGACAAAGTACTTCATATTTTTGTGCACCAGGAATTTCTTTTTCCAGAAGAAGATGTGCAAAATATAAGGAATTACTAGTTTTGTAATAGAAAATTATTTTAATTAAAGTTGTTTTAGTTTATATAAGATCTTACCAAACATTTTGCTTCCATTTGCAAATTTTACTTTTTTGGCAATACTGTTGAGCCTTACAGCAATTAATCATAGAATTATAATACTTCAGAGATTTGGAAGTTTTGTTTCAGATAAATCATGTAAAGTATAATTTCTACTTCATGATATCTCATCCCGGCTGAAAAGTGGAAAAACATCACAACTCTTTTTTTTTTCAAACTACGTGAGCAAAGAAATTTTCATTCTGAGATTTCAAAAATAACTCAAATCAAGCATTATTTGTAAAGAGAAAAAGAAACACATGGAACATAAAAGAGAATTTCTGAGTATGGACTCTGTAATTATCAAGATTATTTATGCTGTCATGTCTCTGTATATGTACATGTCTATAGGTATAACTGTATACCAATACAGGTGATACCCAAATAAATTCCATTTTTTGAATAATATACAATCAATGAATCAGCGATAGTAACTAATTATATAATACAGTTTTTGGATTGTTAGACAAGTATTTTTAAGGTTAATATATTGAGTAGAGATGGCTTTCCTGTTTTAAGTGTGACAATAATCCCCACGCCGGTGTCACAATTCTCATAGAATCATAAAGGAGGAGAGGAAAAAAAATCAATTAATCCAAGTGTCTGCCAAAGGCCTGTTTCTTCAAAACCTAAATTTTCTCTGTTAGATTGTCTGAACTTGTTCTTTGAAAAATTCAGAGGTGGAATTTATTTCTGCAGTCTCCACAGAACAATGTGGGCATCCTCTTCTGTCAGTTTAAAGTTTTTCCATAATGTGCAACTTAATCATTCTTGCTGCAGTTAAAGTTTATTATATCTTATTCTAAGAACTATAGCCATGGATAGTTAACTGTTTCCTTCATCTACGAAGTTCCATTTTACACTTTTTAAGACATATCCTGTGTCTTTCCACATTTCTTTTCTAAAGGGTAAACAAAACCTCTTCACTTGGTCATTTTTTTAAAAAACTCAACTCCACTGGAACATTTCTCAATCTAGTTTTTATGGTACCCAAATCAAGTATCTCCAACCCACTGAAGGAGAGGGTCAAACTGCCCTGGACAGAACTCATCAAGACAACTTTGCTGTAAAAGCATGTAACACTAACACTAATGAAATTCCCCTCATAGCTGATTTACAGACACTTAAATGACTACTCTGACCTGAGAGACTTGGTCACAGTTACCTCAAGGATACTCGTTCCAGTAGGAAATGGCAAATATATTTACCACGAGATAATGTTTGATGTATTATGTAATAAAATGCATTCAGAGAAAACAGAAAATTAAGTTCATTGAGAAAAAAAATTAGAATTAAATAACACAAAAACAATGTTGGACTTATACTTCAAAGCCAAGCATATAAAGAAATCCAGATAATAACTATCATTACCATGAGCTGCTAATGCTGTAGCAAAATATATTTCTAAAACTGGAAGCGTTCACTTCAAAACAGCATGTAGACTATCCAGAATATCGACTCTCGAGTGGGTCTATTCCTGAGGCTGGCACATGATAGCAATATTTCCCATTTATTGGAAAATCAGTGGGGCATATGATATATTATGAGAATATAAACCCATCAGAACAAATATCTTGCATCAATGAATATTGTGTACAGTACATAAAAGAGCTGATATTGCCCAGCACCAGAAAATGAATCCTTGCAATGGAGTTTGGCACCTAAATGAGAAAAGTTAATTTAAATGTACTGCCATTAAATTAAACTTCCCTTTCACAAGAAGCTACTGTTTCTCTCCTCTAATATCACAGGTTAAATTGGTGTCACAGCTAAAACTTAGCTCATGGTTAGGGATCACTGAGTAAAACACTACTACCCTAAGGTTGGTGTATTTGCTTCCACATCTGGTCTTTATCTGTAGTTAGACAAGACATGCATTTATTGTTCAGCTGTGGAGGGTATAAAGCAGTGCAGAAATTATATGTTATAAAGCACTATTACAAAGCACATTTAGCAAAGAAGTAACCATTGCTTCTAAATGTGCTGGGACAGGGCACATTTCTATTATACACATACATTCACACACAGTCATCTAAACTGGAAGGCTTTCTAAGTCCATTAGAGAAAGTATATCATGCCCAGGGCATTCATTCAAAGGAGATCCTAAAAACCAAAAGTAGGTTCAACAGAAACTGCACTGAGACCTGCTGTCATAAAAGGGAAGCTCACTTAAGCCAGGGCAATTCAACACAACTGCCTTTAGCCTTGACTCAGATGGATCTTGAGAAGCTCATCCTCACAAACCACTTGCTACAGCACCTGTCACAGAATTCACTGCCTCATTTTGCCAATATAACCATTCAGGAAGTTGTGTTGTAAACTGAACTGACTTTGGGTTAAAACTGTCTACAAATGGTTTCTCAATGACCAAGAGTAATCCAACACTTCCTATTTGATAAGAAGATTCTTAATACAAAGATTCTTTAAAACATTTTTTTTTAGAAATTCACTGGATATGCACTCCCAGCGTTCTGATATATAGTATGGTATTTTACTTAAGCTTTTGAAGTTTCTGGATGAAGAAAAATTCTGTATCTGTGTATGTATATGAAATAAATAAAAATAAAATCAATTACCTAATATTATTGACTGCAGATTCTACCGAGGTAAATTAAGAAGTCTTTGTTGTATCCATGGGTTTCCTATTAAAATGTGTACTAATGATATGTAAAACTAAATTGCTTTCTTTGAATATATGACTCCAGCTCTATACATCCATGGAAGACGCACTAAAGGATGATTCCATTAATTATAAATTCAGTTGATTTACATCTTTTTTGTATATTTAAGAGGGAAAAACTCTATTCCAAAATTGTCTGGGGCTGAAGTTGTCTTTCTTGGTTGCAGGTCTTCATCTGTCATTGTAGAGTTTAGTCAGGTTACAATTTGACACGTTCTCCTGGCTTGTCAAGGTCATTTGAATAGCAGCCCTGGCTTCAAGTGTATCAACTGCATCCTCTGTGTCTGGCCTCACCTGCATTTTGGCAGGCATGCTTTCTTCCTCCCTCTCCAGGATGATACTGATAATGAGGCTAAACAAAAAATAAGGAACTGATTTCTCTCAAGAGATTCTGACATGTTCTTCTTCCACCACTGGTAATTCCTCTTTCTTGAACTCTGTCTCTGGGCATGAAAGGATAAAACCCCTTGCTGGTGAAGACTCAGGTTAAAGGACATACACTACTTCAGCCTCTATTGTGATTGCTGTGACTAATACACCTGCTCCGTCCAGCAGTAGCCCCCATTTCCCTTGTTTATATTTTTATGATAATATAGCTCTTCTTGTGGCCCTTCATTTCCTTTGCTAGTTTTATCTCCAGCTGGTCTTTGATTTTCCAGCACTTTTCCTATATGACAATGTTTCTTCATTCCTCATTCATAGCCCACTCTCATTTGCATCTCATATATGTATATGTTTGCATTATATATATGTATGTGTGTATATATATATATATATTCAGACAAAATTTACATATATATAAACGTGTGTGTGTGTGTATATATATATATATATATATATATATATATATATTTTCAGAGAAAATTTACATATATATAACCTTTCTGAATGGAATCTCCCTTGAGACTTGCCTGCTTAGGCAAGTTTTTCCCTGTATCTTCTTCTGTTCCTTTGTATAGGATAGACCTATACTTGTTGTGCTTGGAGGAAGTTGTCCATAAAAGACCTTCTGAGCCTTTTTTCCCTTTAGAACTGCCTCTCACAAGACCTAACCTAATTCTCTCAATAAGCCAAAGTCTGTTTTCCAGAAGCCTAAAGTCCATACTCTGCTAATATAATTTCTGATTTACTTCAGGACCTTGAAATCCCCAATTTCTGTGTCACTACCTTGAAAAGAAACCTATATTCTGTGGAGAGAGAAAAGACATTAAATACAGAAAAACATACAGAAGTTTTTCACTTATCCGACTGCATTTCCCTAGTAGTAAATTTCATGTTCATCTCCAAGATAAATATTTCAAAACCAGACTCAGTCTGAACACAAATTCATAGTCCATAATGATTGTCAGATTCGCTTGGTAGCCAAGCATGAAGACGAATGGAAGTTGGATGATCATCTGAATTTTTAATGATCAACAAGTTCACATCCTCATCTGTGGAAGTTTCATACAGCTAGTCTGTCCCAATTTAATGGGACATCTGCATTTTAAAATCCTGGAGCAAGAATCAATGAAAAAAGTGAAAATGTATGAGGTCTGTTTATAGGTCAAAAAATGAAAAAGTCTCTTTTGACTGAAAATAAGTGGTTCACTGAAAATTGAAGAAGAAAATGTTATACATAGCTTAACTCTTTGTGCATTGGTTATGAAAAAGAAAGCTGAAAACATGTATTTTAACCACTTCACCCACCTGATGAGAAGAAATGCTTTTCAGTCAGACAAGTGGGATTTAGCATTGGGCAAGAGCTTAGGGGTATCTAAAGTTCCACCAGAGCCAATGAGAATCAGTCAAAGTTATCATCAGGTGTGATCTGTGGAGTCCTTCAGATCACTAGCCAGTTAGTGCCTGTCTTATCATCATCTTGGCCCTGACTGTGGATGGCTAAATGCTAAGCCATATGCAAAGGCCTGAACTGAATGTTTTAATTGCAGAGTGAATCCCATGGAAGTAAATATGCTTTGTAGAAGTATTTAATAAGGAAAATTCACATAAGTTATGTAAGGAAAATGAAGGGGAATGTCTTCTGTTGTAATGTGTCATGTCAGTGTAATTTCTCATCACATATGTCAGTACAGGCTCTATTATCTCTTCTCAAAGAAAAAACGAACAAACAAAAAACCCCAAACCAAACAAAAAGAACCACAACCCCCCCAAAAAACACCAAAAATAGCTCGCCCCAAGGCAATTATTGAGATGCCTCTGTGTGGGATTTCAGAGTGCAGAGAATATTTCTCTGCCTGTTTTGAAGGGTTCTACCCCCCTGGACCACACTGTTTTTGACCTTCATCCATGGAGAAAATTATCTACTCTCTGGGAAGAAGTAGAATCTACACTGATGTGAACTAGGTGATAGAATATTATGTAAGATTGTCACAGGGTGAAAAATCTAGAGTTTTAGGTTTGTTAATATAGTAAATAGATAAAAAGCAAAAAACTTCAAAATGGAGGATTGTTGTTGTTTTCCAGACTTTCTATATTCTCCATGTTCTGCAGTAGAAGTAGTTTGGGGTGCTTGAATAAAGAATTCCACAATTCCTGTCTACGTGACAGATTTATTGAAAATTGATGGAAAAGTAAAAATATCTTTTGTTTTAAGTTTTCGTTAGGTAATTTACCTTTAAAAAGACTGTGCAATCTTGATAATTCAGCTTTTCTTGCATTCTCTGCTTTGTGCTGTGTCTGGGTCACACTAGTGACTCCATTTCTCTGATAAGACTTAATAAACAGCTATCTGACAGCAGAGAATGCTGATGGTCCTGTTCGTCTCTGCGATTTCTGGCAAAGACTAAAAGTCTCCCCCATCATGGGAAGTATAGTTAAGGCATGGAAAGTGTCACCTTTGTTAGTTCCAGATTAAACTGCTACAGTTATCCACACAAAGGAATGAGAACAAAAGTGACAAAAAGACATCTGCATTCAAGGAAATCAAGAGAAAAGGGAGCAAGTATCACCCATGTTTCACTTCCTACTACATGGAGAATCACTCAGGATGATACACGTATAATAGCTGAGGCTGGTAGGGATTTCTGGCAGTTGTGTAGTCCACCTCATGCTGCTCAAAGCAGGGGCAAATATATCAGATAGCACAGAGCCATATCCAACCAAGTTTAGAAAGCCTCCAAGGATAGGGACTCTACAATATCTCTTGGCAAAGGCTCAGGTGTTTGGCCATCTTCATTTGCTTAAATTTAAATGTCGTTTCCTGGTTTCAGTTTGTGGTCATTGTCGTTTGTGCCATACATGGATACCATTGACAGGAATATGACTCCAATCTTCTTTACTTCCTCACATGAGGTACTTATTGATAAAATCTCTGCCTGAGCCTTCCTTTCCCCAGACTGGACGTATCTGAGATCCAGAGAAATCCCAGTTCTCTCACCTGCTACTCACATGACAGATGTTTCAGTCAATTAATCATATTTGTGCCCTACACTGGACTTACTTCAATAAGCCCATGACTTTCTTGCAGTGGGTAGCCCAGAACTAGGCACAGTGCTTTAGGTGTGATCTCCCCAGTGCTGAGTTGAGAGGAGATATCACCCTCAATTACCCACTGCTCTTCCTAACACAGCCCAGGATATTGTTGGATTTTTTTCTCTCAAGGGCACATTCCGGGTTCATATTTAACTTCTTGTCCACTCACGTCCCCTGGTCCTCTTCTGCTAAGCTGCTCCGTAGCCACTTGGCTCCCAGCCTGTACTGTTGCATGGTGTTATTTCTTTACATTTCCTGTATTAAACCTCATGCAGTTCCCATTTCTCCAGCCTGTCAAAATCTCTCCAAATCGCAACACAGCCATTTGGTATATCAGTCACTTCTCCAGGTTTTGTATCATCTGCAAATTTGCTGAGGACGCACTCTGCCTCACTCCAGGTCATTAATGAAGATGTTAAAAAGTGTTGATACAGTATTGATCCTTGAGGTACACCATTAGCAGTTGGCCTCCATATGGATTTCACTCTGCTGATCACAGCAGTTCAGTCCGTTTGCATTCCACCTCACTGTTGATTTGTTTAGCCCATACTTCACCAGATTGCCAAGGAGGATGTTATAGAAGATAGGACCAAAAACCTGACTAATTTTGAATTACTGCTTGAAAAACCAAATTATTTAAAAAGGAAAAAAAAATCATGCAGTCAAAAATTCAAGAAGTACATGGATTTTCTTTTAGTTCCCCTTGCTCATCAAGGTGTACTCTCTAAGTTCTGAAGGAAAAAATCTGAGTGTAACTTGCACATTACAGTGCACATGTACACAATATTTTGTTTTCTACCCATCATATAGTACAAGAAAAATTCCTGTGATTTATTAAAGTCCCATCTCATTAATAGACAATGAAAAGAAACAAATTCAGCAATGCCCATAGATTTGTCTCAGAAAATAGCCTACAGAAAAAATGTGTATATTTCTGTTATCCTGGGAATAGCCAAAATTTCAATCAAGCAAGAAAAATTATGTATATAAAGAGAAAAGTCACTTGTGACAGTATCAAAAAATTCAACATACAATACCAATATGAAGAAATTATATCACCTAGGACTTCTTTTCAGATTGACACGCAACAATCTCAGTTCTATTGGTGAAAGACATGCAGTAAAAACATAAATTCTCAAACAGAAAAGAGAAATGGAAATATAATATTGAAAATAATCTGAAGGCTATGATTTTAAGTAACATTTTCAAACAATTTTTCAAGGAAACCATCTTGAAAGACCCACAAGCGGATTTTCACCTGAAGTAAAGTAGTTAATGCAGCATCAACAGAGTAACAATAGTCAGCATATAAGATTCCAGGGATTTTTGTCTAAGATATCCCAATAGCTAAGATTTCCCAATATACCATCTGTCCATCACTAGTGCAAAGAAGAGCTTTTTGTATATATTCAGAAACAAATACATTAGGGTTGGGATCAATAAGCCTAAACAACAAAGAATCAGGTGATTAAACCTGACTATGTGTAAGTAAATGAGGAAAACTGCTATTAAACATTATTTAAGTACATTCATTCATATCAAGGAAGGTAACACCCTTTTCCAAGCTTATGTGCTCTTCAGTTGTGGGTTGTAAGATGTCTTATGATCACAGTAACTTATTATGACATTGCATATGATGTTGATAACTAATATGCAAAACTCCATTCAAAAATCACTGCATTTATGGGTCATCTTAATCACTGAATCATAGAAGATGCTGAGTTGGAAGGGATCCTCAAGGATCATGTCCAGCTCCTGTTCTGAACAGGAACATCCCCAAAATTCACACCAAGTGCTCAAGAGTATTGCCCAAATGCTTGAACTCCCGTCAGGTTTGGAGCTGTGACCACCTCCTTTGTGTCTGACCTGTGAACCAGTTGCTCACCCATCATATGCTGTGTTTATCCAGCTGTGTGCTGGACATTTTGTCCAGCAGGATTCTGTGAGAGACAATATTGAAAGCTTTGCTGAAATCCAAAAACATCCCATCAGGTGTCTTCCCTTGATAACCGGGTGGGATACCTTGCCACAAAAGGAAATCATGTTTGGCAAGCAGGAGGTTTCCTCTCATGAAGCTGTGCTGGCTGTGATCAATGACTGTGTTGCCTTTCAGGTGTTTTTAATACTTCACAGAGAAATCTTCTCCATGACTTTACCAAGCACAGAAGTGAAACTCACAGGCCTATGTTTCCAGGGTCCTCTTTCTTTCTTTTTTTGAAAACCAGGACATTAGCCAGTTTCCAGACAGCTGGGACCTTTCTGGATTCCCAAGACCACTCAAAAATCATCAAGAGAGATTTTTTGATGACATTAGACAGATCCTTGAAGACTTTTGGATGAATCCCATCAGGCTGCATAAATTTGTAGAGATCCAGCTGGAGCAGCAGATCCTTCACAATTTCAGGGTCGACTAGGAGCCTTGTACAAAATATCTATTTTGTCTTACATATAGTTCTCTTTGCCCAGAATCATTATTTTGATCATTTGGTATTTGCCTCCTTCCCATGCATCTGTAGCAACACAGGCACACACTTTTGGACTGATTATTATACATACGATTCTGTACAAACCCAGCTTGGGAAATCACACAAAGGGCCCTTAGTTTTGTTACCTCGATCTGCATCAGCACCATCAGTGTTATCTAGAGCTACCAAGCATTACTCAGCAGCAGCCCTCCAGCAGAGGAGCACTTACCTAATAGTTACCTTGTTTTTATAAGTCGTCTGTCATAGGCCTAGAAAAAGATCTCAGGCAAGGCCAAGAAGAAGTTTGATTTTCTTATATTTACAGAGGTAGCTTTAGAAAAATTAGCCACATCTTTAAAGCATGATCAATTAGATTACAGTATAATTGCCTCTAATTAACTCTCTTAGAAGGTGTGAGTTATTTCCCAGCAGTTGGAACGGCATTCAAAATAAATGCCTTCCTGCTTTTGAAAAACTGAAACCAGCATTGGCAGCAATAAATGCATTTCCAAACTTGTGCTATACATGAAAGCCCTGTTGATCAGTTTAGGAAGGATCAGAGACAATAACTTTTGGATAAAGAAATGTGTCCCTAAAGCTCGAATGAGATCTCAAGTCCTGAGCAAAGCTACCAAATACATAACACATCTGATATAAATATATAACATAAAGCAAATTTTACCCCTGCATTATACAGATGGTTTTAAACATTAATTAACCTTTTTTTTTTTTTCTCTCAACAGGAAGTCAGTTTTCTCAGCTGCAAATCAGCCAACATTCCAATTCAAAATTCCTCCAAGCTAGGTCTCATGTGTGACTGAGGCTACCAACAAGGGGAGATCAGCTGTTGCTCTGTATTTTCACAGCAAATGAAGGGACCTAGGGGCTCCTGTAGGGCAACCAAGCACAACAAACTGATCATCTCCCTGGCATATTCCACTGCAAGTTGAACTGTTTTCAAGAAAATGCATTGGAAAAAAAACAAATTTGTTCTTTGCAATAATTGAGAAAGCATATTTAATTAACTAAACTTTTATTTACTGCCATTTCCTGAAGAAAAGTTAATTGTATTGGTTAACAGCCTGTTACAAGAACAAGGCACTACAGAAAAATAATTACATAAGCACTAATAGAAGCTTGGACAGTACCCAGGGTTTATTACACTGCCTAGCTCTACCCTCTCTCACTTAAGCAAGCCATCCTTTCAGTTTTCCTTGTTTACTCTTTGCATAACTTTTCCTTTCTTCAGTGGCCCAGAATCACCAAGAAAATGGAGAAACTTTTCTCTTAGCATCTCTTCCAGGTTGGTGCTTTCTGATTGCGCTGTGGATCTGGAAATTGTGGTCCAGACTTCCTCAGCCTACATTTAATATATGTGTGCTTCTCATTTCCTCAATTGTGTGTTCAAGTCATGAGGCAGCCCCTAATCACAACTCTGTCTCTTCTCACATTCCAAATGAAGAGTAGTCATAGTCCACATACTAGAGAGACAACTCAGGCACTCGAATCGAGGATTGGCATTTTAGTCAAGAATCCAGCCTCAAAGAAAGACTTTTATTGCCAAATGTGGGTCAGAGATTACTTTAGCAAAGTTCTTTGTTGGCTGATGCAAGCAACCCAACTTCATGTGCTTGTAGTCATATATCTGATTTTAGAAGTTAAACTATTCATATTATTCTAAATTGATTGTTTTCATATTTCACGCATTGCAAAGCTGATATGTTTCACAAAATGAAAAAACAGAAGGTCTGAATATCTATATAGTTCATCTGTATAACAGAGTGGTCGATTATATAAAGCATAAAAAATCTTAGTCCCAAACCAGCTTTTTCACTGAGTTGTATCATGATCCGGTGCATCTCACATAACACCTGAGACTGAATTCTCTACTGCTGAAGTGGAAGTTGCTATTTTGCATGCTAAACTATGGGCACTGTGAGTAATTTTGATTGGAACACCCTTTTACTGTATGGCATTTCAAAAAATGAATATTTTATTCAAGAGGAGAGGATTTGCAAAAAAAAAATTAAATATCAAGTTTGAGGAAAGAGAAGGGAAGAATAGACTGATTATTAAAGAAACTAGAGGTTAAAATCCTTAGCCTGCCTGATTCAACATGTTCTAGCAGGAGAAAACCTGTTTTGGTTCACATAGAACAATGTAATTGAAGCTGGATTTCCCCTGTGCCAGGCCAGTTCCCTAATCACATCCACATGTTTTGATACATAAACATTGATTTTGATAATTCCATTTCTGCTGCACTGCTCCAAAAGGTTTTGGTCTTGTTCCAACATGGAATGAAAACAAATGTTATAGTTTCTATGGAATGGAATTTCTGTAACTGTGACACACAGCACAATACATGTTAACAAAGTGTATTATACATAAACATCAGTTAAGGGCACTTGTGTACTATAGTGTGTGGATGCTCTACATCACTGTAAATGACAATTTAGACCAAGAAATAAGTTGTAGATACTAGCTTGATGTGATGTCTGGGACAAAAAAAAAAAAAAAAATTACTGCTTTGAAACCTCCACAAGTTTGTTAAAATCTACTTTGCATTCTACTTAGCAGACATACCAGTTCTCACTGGTGTTCTCTAGCAAATATAATGACAACTGGGATTTGAAGAACCTGTCCGCTGATTAGTGTATTAAATAAATATCGGCCAGGTACATCTGTACCTGGATACACCTGGAAAGGAAAATTTTCCAGAATAATAAAACATTTCTATTGTTAAGTCTGGTAATGGATGATGGTACAGGAAAAGGGCAAAAGAGTAGGAAGCAGGAAGATGTGGTTGTTGTCCCATCATTGTCACGACATGGGTCTCCCCCTGCAAGGCTTCAGTCCAGGAAAAGCAGGAAATTTTCCAAACATTTTGGAAGAATAGTTATGTTAACACAGTTAAACAAAATACATTCCAGCTTGTCCTGGTTTTAGATCCCAGTGATGTTTTTTCTAGTCCCTGCAGCCTCAAATCATGCTGTTCTGTTCAATGCCATGTTTTTCCATCTAGCAGGCTTTTTTCAACCTGGATGCATTCTCTTTCAGGTTTTCTGCAGAAAATCTTGGTCTCAAATCATAACCATACAGGGCTGTATATGATCTCAGGCCAAAGAGTGCATTGAGAACTGGAACTTAGGAGCGGCAGATAGAGCATTTCTGGATGTGTCTACAGTGAACTGTAATTATTTAGTGTAATGACAACCCTTGTCAAAGCTTGCAGTAAAGCAGGTCTCATTCAACTGTCTTCAAGAGGCTCTACTCTGAGACATAGTGACAGTCTCTAGCAAAAAGAGACTTTTAAGGAAATTAAATGAATTGCAAGGTTTGTCCATATGAAACATCTAATGACAAAGCAAAGAAAATTTTATGACATACATACAAGATTCATTACTATTTAAATAATAAGGGAACCATCTAGCTATTTATAAGTGTAGACATGGGCATATCAACTTGCTTTCTGCCACAAGTATTTTCTTGTACTTTTAGAGCTTCATGTAAAACCTTAGTTCAAACCAGCTTTAAATTTGTCTTTAAATGAATAAAATCTTTTCTTTGTGCCACATCTGTTTTTGCAGTTCCTAAATTTTTGTTTTGTGTTTTCTTTCTAGAGGAAAACCATAATTATTGAGAAGGAATGTTCTTCTACATTAAACTACATATCACATACTCAACAGCTCAGTGCATAAAATCTTAATCATAGTAAAGGCAGTTAAACAAATATGTGTTTTGCCTATGTATTCTTTAATTTTTACTGTAGTCTGACATAGAAACTGGAGCTTCCTCAGGGCCGAGGGGAGAGAATGGAAAGTGAGGAGAGTGAGAAAGGGTGAAGAGAGGAAGTTTTATATTTTTGTAATAAGTACCCTACATTACTCATAAGGTCATTTGAAAAAATCTTTTAAAAACACTGTTTCTAAGGACATAGTTGATTTTAGCAGAAGAATTTTGAAAAAGTTTCTACATTCTTCTTGACATAAAAAAGGTTTGTGAATATAACAAATTATTATCCAGAAAATTATCTGGGGTTTTTTTTCTGTAGACTCTTCAGTACTTACTAAACCACGACCCTGAATTTCCAAATGTGTATAAAGAACAGACCAGAATCATTGAAAACTGGACTAAAATACATTTGTATCTATTTTTCCCACTGACCTAAGCATGATTAACACACAAGCATCTACATTTATTTTCCCTTCCTGTCAGCAACCATTAATATCACGTAGGTTTTGAACAGATAATCAGTAACTGAAGTGGTACATCTACATCTGTCACTGATAGTTATCACCTGTAATTACAGAAAAAGCTTCCAAAATAAAGATTATTCTCTTCTTTTTTTAGCTAAAAAATTAGTAGCAGGAAAAGATTTCACTTTAGAAGGAAGTAGTCTTACTTCTTTTTTACAGGTAGGAACAGTAGAACAGAGATTTTCATAGAGTCACAAAGTAGACCAGAATTAGAGCTGGTGACAGAAAGTGATTCTCCTGAACATGAATGGTCAAGTGCTGTACCCATAAAGTTACACTGAATTTGAATAAGAAGAGAAGAGTCTGCTGTTTGTAAACTGTGACTATCAGACTCAGTTTGGAGGGTTTGTATTTGGCAACGCTGGAACAGAAACTTCAGGGGTAGCCTAGAAGATGTGGGAGGACTTGTCTTTCTGTCTGATTTAAACTAGGCACATTTATTTAAATACAAATAAATCTTAGATTAACTTTGTACCAGAGTAGGTAGGAAATACAACTTCTACAGGCAATCTCATGAGAAAGAACATTCCTGCTAGCCTGGTTTCCACTATGTCTTGATTGGGAAATACCTTAGCATTTCTGGAGTAACAGCACAGAAGGCAACATACCCTTCAAGAACTAGAAAGGAAGTGATTGAAGTTTCAAGTATTTCCTTAATTTCACAAAAATTTTGCTTAAAGAATACCATCATGTCTTCTATTCAAAAATTCTCTGGAAAGAAATAATAATCATCATTGCTGTGTTATCTTTAGATTGGTAAAAATTCCTACATCTAGACATTTATATCAAAAGCAGTCTCAAGCCATAAGAAAACTTTCATTCACCAAAGCAGTCTTTTAATCAAATCTGTACTCTGAGTTTCAGAATCCAAAATAGATTGATCATTTTAGTCAAATATATAACCACAAAAAGCATACAATCCAGCATTTATCAAGCTCACCTGGACTTTGCTTCTAGCATCAGAATGTGATGTCAGGAACACAACTCCATATTTATGAAAAGTAACCTAACCCTAATAATGTTCATTTTAATGGAAGTGAGTTAATTTTCTGTTTAGCTTTTTATGCAGGTGTGTTTGTTTGTACCTATACACAGTTGTATGCACATGCGCCTGTAACATACAGTGGCCAATGCAATCTAATACTGTAGCACCTGCCAGAACATCAAACATGCATACTGACATTTTTTCTGAAGCAACCTGCAAGTAATTTAACTAGGTTTTGTACTAAGAATGTTGTATTTGTATAAGTAGACTCCTAAATTTCAAATTTGGTCCACTTAGTACATTCATAACGAGCATTAATATTACTCAGATCCCAAATTCCAAATGTTATTAACTCTTACTCTTTCATCAATAGTCTAACACTATTTGCCATAAATAGGTAGAAGCTCAGCTCTCAGAAGGCAAGTGAATGAGTTTTTTTTCTTTCAGTCAGGAAGGACACTCACAAAAACCGTAGTTCACCAGTTTCAGTGAAAAGCTTACAAATGCAACATAAATGACAAAAGGTGCTGTGATAGGAGCAAAACAAAAATTTAAAAATAGAGAAGTCAAAATTATATTTTAGAATTACTAAAGTCACCAATGAGAGTTTTAAAAATCTGGGACTGACATCCCAGAGCACCCCAATATTCCTAGTGTTTTTATTTTTACAGCTTCAGTGGAAAGCTGTGTTATAAATTGATCATAATTACATTATTATGAGTATGGTTTATATCTATACTCGAAGCAGTAATCCCACTTTTAGAGCTGAGAGAGAGAATTTCTCTTATCTGAATAATCAGATTTTATAAGTTTTATCTTTTCCGTATGTTCATGGACAGGAAAAACATGAAGTCACTTGTGAAAATATTTCTTAATCCTTTGCCTTTCTCCTTTTTCTTGTATTAAATTTTGATCTTTTAATACTATTGAGCTTATCATCTAATTTCATATTCTAATTAAATCATAAAGTTTCTTATAGTGTAATATATTCCCATGAAGAGTTAGGGCCAATATATAGTACAGAAAGTGTTGGTCATCCTTTTCCAACACCCAGAAAATTCTCGTAGGAAGGTTCATAGATGCATGCTTAGGCCATACAGCTACAAAGTGGGTTTCTTCAGACTGAAGTTGCATCCAGAGGCATCTTTCTTGCCAAACATTTGCCAAGTGAAAATCAAACAAAAACAAGACGGTTGCTGCCACAAAATGAGTATTTGGTGACATAAAAATTACTCATTTTTTGAATTCACAGTATAGTAGTACATACCTTTTTTAAAAATGTACTTTTTAGACAACATTTTCCAAATTTATAATTGAAAAAATATTAATTTTCAAAATGTAAAACCTTTAAATGTATTGTACTTTACAGTACTCTACAGAAACACATTTCTGTCTAAGAGCAAAAGAGAGGAGAGGATATGTAATAGCTTCCTGGCTACTTGAATCTGGCTTTAGATTTTAAAAGTGAAAAAACTAAAATCTTCAAACCAGAAGAAAATTAACAAAATCAATAAAAAAGCATGCATATGTATGTACAAATCAAGTCTCAGGTATCCTTGTCAATCTCCCCTGGCAGCATCCACATTCAAACCTACTCTTCTAGAGAAAAGATCAGGGAGGATGCTCAGACACTGGGGCCCTAAGCACCCACGTGGCTCGGAAATTAACTGACTGACTCTGGTTGGGACTGCTGCAGGCAACGATTTCCAATAAAATTTTTCTACAGCTACCAGTTACCAGGATAAGAGCTAATCAGTGCAGCTATTAGCTCATGGTCTTCTTTTTTTGTTTAGTAATATGGATATAGGCAGGGGCTTCCACCACAGGCCGGTTAGAGTTCTGAGCAGGAATACATACTCTGAGTGCATACAGGCTGAAGGACCATTTTTCTGATCATAAAGTATTTGAGTACTACAATAATAAGCACTAGAAGACACAAAGAGACACTAAAATCCTCACCATTACTCAAAAAGTCTGCGCCATGCTCTCCACTCTAGAATATGCATTTGTGAAATACAGTCCATCAAAGCCAGCATTTCAGAGTGTCTCAGTCACTCACTGAGACATAAATGGGTTTTCTATGCACTATAAATTACCACAAAAGGGGGAATATTTTGTTATTTGATGTGTGTACAGAATGAAAAGCAGTTATGGACAGGGATGAATGAGATGAAGTTCCTCAGCCACTGGAGACAGCAGCTCCTTGCACTACATAGGCCTTTCAGAGCTGAGCTCATGCTGCTTACACTGCTTAACCTACGTTATGTGCATTATCACAGCTACAGCTCACTCCCGCTTTTGTGTTCAACCATAATCCTACAAGTGCAAAAAATGTAATAGGATACCTTGAGCCATATTTGTAAGTGCACTTTTAGGCCTGGTGCCTAGGCCACAGATGAAACAAAATTCTGGTACAGTTTTATATGTAGTATGCTGCTGCTAGTTTTGTAAGGCTTCTAACTAGTCACATCACCAAGTCCTTGCGTATCAAAGACTGCAGATCGTCTATATCCTTCAGCTTTCACCTGCTTGCAACTTTGGGTGACAGAATATTTGTATCTAGAGACCCGTCAGATGAAAAACATCCCTCTCATCTGACTGGATTTCTTACTGGAATATGTAAAGCCTTTTACTCTTGTCATTTAAAATGAAAGTATTGTCAATCATTTTCATCAAACCATTAATACAAGCATAGCAGTCAAACATCTTAGTTTGATGTAAGCTCCTCCTTCCATGCCTTAAAATGTTCTTTCCCATCAGTGCAATTCAGTTGTGTCAAAACTTGGAGGCACGATAAAAACTGGAAAGATAGATATTTCTTTTTGTAAATCAAATATAATATAAAACCAAAAATTGCACAAGCTACTGCACTGATTTTACTGCTCATTCTCTCGGCAGTAAATATAAAAGGAACAGTCTAATGACAATCTAGACCACATTCATGTTTTTATTCATAGTTTGATAAACAGATTATGTAGAACAAGTCACCGTAGAGAGATCCACCTCTCTTTCTGAAACTGTTTTGGTTTGTTGAGCTAAAACTGTTTTGGTTTGTTGAGCTTTTTTTTTAGTTGTTGTTGTTTCTTTTTTTTAAAGTCTTGATATCATCAAATTGCCCCTCTGCCCTTAGAAGCACTGATAAAAATGAGGACTTTCTGCAGCAATAATTGCCAGAATCCAGTAAAATACACAGTATATATCAATAGGAGGACAAGAATGATTTCATGTCTTTATATATAAATTAACAAAAGTTCTTGTAATGAATGTAGAATTGGAAGAGTATTATAATGATGAGGTACAGGTTTTACCTGAAGCTGTATATTGCCTGTCTCTACATGCAGAGCAATGGGAATGATAAATCTTCCTGCCCTATAAGGCACTCACAGCCCTTTCCTGAAGAAAGTCCCAAGTTCTCTCCTCTGCAAAATAATAGACTTATTTTGTATATATTTAGAGTGGAACACTAAGTTTTTTTCCACTGACAATGTTTTAGATGCGTTCTGACAAACAGTGACATACATAGTATCTGTACAGTGAGGAGAGAGGGAGAGGGAGAGCGGATAAGAGAAAGGGAGAGCTCATGGCTTCTTTCCATAACAGAAAAAAACGTTTCATGTGCACATATGAACAACAGATGTAGAAATATTTAATATTCCAGCACTAAACAAATGGGTTTATCCATTAGCCTTATTATAGGAAATTATGAAGCTGTGAAAATGCTTTATCTTCAAGCACACCTAATCCTAAACAATATAGGATTCTGGCTGTGCCCAAAACATGCCATGCTAAATTAGAAGAGATGTTAAATCTCTTAAAAGGAGATGTGATGAAGAGATTTTAGGCTTTCTGTGGGTAGTGGTTAAAAAAAAAAAAAAAAGATACTTCTTAAAGAAGCTGAGATGTCAAAATCTTAAGACTAAATTTAAAAAATATAAATATTTACAGTTTATTACAATTCTGCCTACACAAAAGGATTGCAAGCCTGTTGTATGCTGTAGCCTCAAATATGCAATAAGATTTCCTCTGGTGAAGCTTTAAAACCCAACAGGGTTAGCAATTTGCTCAAGGGTCCATGCTTGTGAATCCAATTGCAGTGTCAGAAGTTATTCTTGCTCTCACATTATCCACCCCAACAATTTGTGCTGCTAAGCAAGAGGATAATTGTAGCCTTTTATCAAAGATAGACCTGAGCTGCATTAGACAATATTGTAGTGATGCTACACAGTATGTCAAATTAATTTTTTATGCTGGCAAGGGTCAGTAGAACAATAGCTTTATGTATAACCAAGATACTTCATAGAAAAACTCTTTACAGGAGGCAATTGCTAAAGTTTGAGAAAATGCTCAGTCCTCAGTCCAATGAATTTTGATTTTACAGTGCAGTAATGATTCTGCATTAATATAAGTCCCCAATCCCACTTGCTGCTGTAATCTTTTTATCTTTCTCCAGTGAACAAGTCACAACCTTAGCAAAATCATCAGTTAAAAAAAAAAAAAAAAGAAAAGAAAAAAAAGAAAGAAAAAGCACTGAATACTGTTACTTATCCCATTTCCTCTGTTATAAACCCATTCCACAGGAGACCATAACTACAGATTAAAATGGCAACCAATTTTAGCTGCTTTGCTTATGTTCTTGTTCTTTTTCATGTATAAGCAGTAAATATTCCAGATCATATTAGAACTAACAGCTTCTTGTTTTCATATCAACTGAAAGCCCAAAACATTATTTAATTAATACATAATTAAAATACTTAGCCAATTATATATATATCGTTACAGCCATTCTTACACAAGAACACTGAGTTAAGAATAATTCGGATAATTTGGAAATTACTTTCATTTTTATACATTCTTTACTGAAGAACCCCTTTATAAATTTGAGGTAGCATTTTCCAAAACTGGCAGCTTTAACTCTGGTTTTAGCATAGATACAGATTAAACTTTCAAGTAAGTACAATAAAGCATATTCACATCCTTGCAACATAAGGCAATTCAAGCATCAAGACATTAGAAAATAAAAAATGAGGTCGTCTTGATTCAAGGTCTTCTATACAAGATCTAGTTTAAGGGTAACTGATGTCATGAAGACTTACAATTTTGATATAACATTATTTTCACAGGAGCTTTTGTTTCATTCAGTACTTAGTAGGCATGCTGCTTAAAATACTTTGTTTTATGTGTTTGCAACACACATTCTGCAATGGAGCACAGGATTATGATTTCTTTTCAAGAATTACCATAATACATTTATTACATAAATGCTTCACAAATATTAAATGTCTTCTGAAACCTGTTCTCACAAATGTCTGTCTCTGAAGCTGTTTAGGGTATTTTCTGTTTAGCTGTTTAGCTGAAACTTTTGATGGTATGGTCTTCATCAGTCCCCATCAGTTCTTCATTCTGTCTCATCACTCACTACTTCATATTCTACAGTCTTGGATTTGACTCTTTTAGAGGGCACACACCAGAGCAATACATCGAATTTTTAAATTTATTTTTACTTATTTTCATTTATTTTGCAGCTGCAGTTCATTATATAACACCATTGCCTACTAATCAGTGTCCATGCACAGTTCATATAAGTGAATCAAGTAACATATTTTCTTACTTGATCATATACAGTCAAGCACCTGTCTTGTGTTTATGGGTCACATAAGTCAGAGATGGAAAATTAAAATACATACACACACATTACAGTTCAACCCCAGCTTCAAAACAAATACACCCATAACTTATATTCCTCCTCCTTATTCCTTGCTCTCTTTCCTTTCCCATGAAGAGCTTTTTCTGCTTCTTCCCCTTCCGCGACCAGGAATCATAATTGAAAGAGGAGGACCAGAAGGGAGTGAGGCTTTCAGGGAGATAAGGCAGAAGGGAAAAAATAACTCCCTTTTCTCTGTCTCCTCTCCCAAAGGAGACGGTAAGATGCATTGTGGGAGTCCAGAGTGCAGAGAATATTTCTCTGCCTATTTTTAAGGATTTAATCCCCCTGGATAGCACCTTCTTTGACCTTCGTCCATGGAGAAAACTCCATACTTTCTGGGAAGAAGTAGAATCTACACTGGTGTGAACTAGGTGATAGAATATTATGTAAGATGGTCACAGGGTGAAAAATCTAGAGTTTTAGGTTTGTTAATATAGTAAATAGATAAAAGCGAAAAACTTCAAAATGGAGGATTGTTGTTGTTTTCCAGACCTTCTTCTTCTTCTTCTCTTTCTCCATATCCTACAGTAGAAGTAGTTTGGGACGATTGGATAAAGAATTCCACAATTCCTGTCTAGGTGACAAAGTGATTTATTGAACATTGGTGGAAAAATAAAAATATCTTTTGTTTTAAGTTTTCATTGGGTAATTTACCTTTAAAAAGACTGTGCAATCTAGATTAAGTGGCCATGTCTGGCATTCTTTGCTCTGTCATATGTCTGGGTCACGCTAGTGGCTCTATTTCTCTGATAAGAATTAATAAACAACTATCTGAAAGCAGAGAATTCTGAAGGTCCCATTCGTCTCTGCAGCTTCTGGCAAAGACTCTAAAAATCTCCCCCATCAGGGGAGGCATATTTTAAGGCACGGAAAGTGTCAATGTACAGTTTAGTTTAGAAAGAAAATTAAGGATTTTAAGTAATGCACATCAGAATTTTTATCCATTCACACCTTTTTCAGTTATAATTTAATATCTATCCTTTCTAAACTATCTTCCACCTGGAAAGAAACTCATGTTGCATGCATTTGTAAGGAATCCAGCAGCCATGGTTTCCTTTCCCATTCAAATCCATTCCCATTTTATATATATATGAAATAATACTTTCTCATTTTCTTTTCCTTAAGACACCAATAAAAAGCCATGTATATTATGGCAAAAATACATCATTTCTGGTTGTTGGCCTACGTCTTCTACAGCTGAAAGCATTTAAAAACATTATTTTCTGCTTCTTAGAATACCAACAGCTTTCACTCTGGATGAAGAGATGTGTCAGTGGACATGAGAAAAAGAAGCTTCATAAACAGAGAAGTAAATCTTTAAACTCTAGAAAAGCATCATATGGCATTAACAAAGGAGAGGCCAAATCTGTATCTAATATTTGCTTGCTTTCTTCCTTGTCATATTCTCATGGAGGGAAGGGATATAATACAGTAGAGCTGATTGATTCAGGTTAAAAGTGAGTCTACCACTGTTTTAGATTCATATGGAAAAGAAAGATGCATGTAGGGTCAATCTGTGCTGACCTGTAGCAAGGGTAATGACCCCCGAATATTCTTTTATTTCCCACCTCTGAAATTTTGGTTCCAAATGTGACATTTTGACATTCCCTGCTGATCTGTTTGATCTGATATGAGGCAGAGTATTTTGATCCTTTGCTCTCTTAGGAAGAGAGATGTTCACCAAAGAGCAGTACAATCACAGCAAACAAACATAATTTCCTTATAGATAGGAATTAAATAGTTGTTATCACATATCTTGCCTTTAAAAAAATTTCTCTCGTGTTGAACACAAGCTGGGAAAAATTGTCTCAGTGGTATGTATATACAAAGTTACTTGAGTAATGTACACAGAAACTATCAGCAGCATGTGTCAGCACTCCTTTAAAGCACTACAGCACTACTTTAATTCTTTCAGGTTAAACAGGGATATACATGGAGAAATTGGATTAATCGGTACAAGTGCAAATTTGGATATTTCCTTCACTGAGGAAGACAGCATCAAAATGAAAAGAATGTAAAGGAGAGTTCCTTCTCTTTGACAAGCATAGTGACAATCCCCTGGGCTAACTTTTAGAATATGACTAGTTCTTTTTTCCCTTATAATGATAAAGTGTGCATACACTGTGCAAGAGGTAAGTTATTAGGTGAAGTGATGTCACTTCCACCAAGTTCAACTTAATAAAGACAGTAGAACTGCGACTCACTTCCATTTCTTCCTTCACTAAAAAATACAGATAGACTGGTGGAGATGATGTCTAAAATTTATTAGTCACTCAGTTACAATTCCACTTCTACTAAAGTCAAGAAAATACTAAACAGAAAGAAACAGAACACTGTGAAAAGCAATTTTAGATTCTGTAAGGATGCTGATTAAATACTACTAATATTTTCAAATATGAAATTTGCAATTTTAAATTAAGTAATTCCATTTATTCAAAACTGAAGAACAAATAAAAAGGCCAAAATTTAAACTAAAAAAATTAAAGGAATTGGTAGTAAATTAATAAGGTCATAGTTTTTGATAGCTGAGGTTTTTAATCCAGCTTTGGGATGTTCAAACTGAAAAAAATAAAATTGGAAAGATCTTGTAGTAGAGGTTACAAGAATAATTAAGAGTTTAGAAGAATAATCTCTTAAGGAAGTTGAAGGACTTTGTTTAGTCTCAAAAAGAGAAGACTGAGGAAGGAAGGACATTGATAACAATCTTCTAATAACTAAGTGCTGCCATTAAGAGAGAGAGACAATCGATTGTTTTCCAGGTGTCTGGAAGCAGAATGAGAAAGAATCAGCATAACTTGTAGTAAAAATTATTTATGTTAGATAGCTTGGACATTTTTTCCCTCCCTGAAACATACCAATAGATATTCTAAGGACATTATGAAATCTGACTTTTGAGGTGTTTAGGAGAAAGCTACCACATACTGTGGTACAATCTAAGTATACTTAATCCTGCAATTTGCAATAAACTGCATGACCTCTTGAGGTTTTTCCCTGACTTATTTTTTATCAATCTTAAAAAGGATAGCACAGAAAACAAACAGAAATTATGTACTCACCCCCACTTTTCAAATGCTTAGGGACGAGACTAGGTAAGTGCCACAACAAACAACCATAGATTTTGCTTCCAAGCAACAACATAGGATCTCCTGCTAGTGGTGAATACACTGTCAATTGGAAATAGCAACAGAAACCTACCTCTTTCTGTCTCAGAAAGCACTCAGAGGAAGAAAAAAGTGGGATTTATACATGTACAGTAGGCCTTCTGGGTTTTCTACTCTAAAATAAATTTCATCATAGCATTCTTTCTTAATCAGAAAGCATATTAAAAACAACCACACAAATAAACAAAATCCACCAAAAAAAGAAAGAGATGGCAACAAGAAATATTTTCACTTACCTTAACTTTAAATAAATAAATGTTTTCTGGAAGCAACCTTTATGCTTAGATCTTCCCAGAAGCTTTTACTGGGAAGTCATTAGTACACAGCTGCCTGCAACTTCATTATGGCTTTGCTTTTGCAAGTAATTGTTTTGAGAGTGACCACAAATGTACAACAAAGCATATTGACTCCTTGTGTTTTCAATTTTTTATGCAGTAATTAGTTTGACTGAGTTTAAGAATAGAGCCAACTAACTAAGAGCAGAAAGCAAAACAACTAAAAAAGAATAAAATCAAACAGATTTGGTTTGATATTTTTTGAGGAGTATCAGACATCAAGTAAATCTAACAAAGCATGTTCACTAATTAGGACAGTAGTTAAGTATTCTAACCTACTGTGTTTCTAAAACTATTTCTATTCATGACTGTAACAAATAATAGTTAAAATGGTAATGTTATTCTTGAACTAAAATTTGACTAACAAAATTTAGTTTTTGATTAAGATATTTGCATACATAGATACAAGAGCTTTTAAGGACAGAATTTGTGAATTCATCTAAGTGAAATACAGTATTTTGACATATGAAGGTCAACTAAAAAATTAACTTAAACTAAATGAACATAAAAATGGTCAGTCATCATTAGTCACAAAATTATTGTCAGCTTATTCAAAAATGCATATCTATCAACTCCTCCAAACCAAAAAACCAAGCAAGAATCTTCTTCCCGGCCCATAACCCTGTGAGATGGTCAGTGTTTTATGGGGATCCAACAGGTACTTGTATTTTTACTTCTCAAGAAACCACTGAATTCAGGCTATACCATATTCCCTTTAGTTGTCTTTAACAGACTACAGAAAACTCTAGAGCAAGACCTCAGTTAGCCCCTAATCTAGGTAGGTGCATAACAAAATGTAAAACTGAGGACACGTGAAATGTCATCACTCATAGAAGGAGGCAGACACATGAGAATTCTGCTGAACTAGGAACCCTGGTGTAGGGAGGTCGCGCTGGAAGACGTCTGTTAGTTTTTCTTATTAGGAAAGGACTAAGGTGAAAATGTGTTTAGGTGTATTTTCAGTAGTTTACACTATGCAATGTAGCAGCATGTTTTATTTAGAAAAGAAAAATCAAAGGTTTGGAGTATTGTTTTTATTTTTTGTTGGGCACTTTTTTTTAAAAACAATGTGTTCTTCTGTGCTATTTTAGTAGAATATTGGAAAATATGAGCCAAACAAGCATTATTCAACACTCAAGATCATTATAAAAAGTGTTCAACAGGCATCTGGATGTGGGACTTGCAGATATGATTTAGGGGTGATAATGATGGTGCTGGGTTGATTGTTGGACTATTTGATCTTGGAGGTCTCTTCCAACCTTGATGATTCTGTAATTTTGTGAAGTGCAAAAAAATCATGTATTGAGAAATATGTGAATAACAGAACATGAAGAGCAATAAGAAAAAAGACAACCAACCCTGATTGTGCAGTGCCAATAAAGATATTCCCCAAGCCATGAAGAAGTACAGAGTTGGGGAACATGACTAGGACAAAACACAGAAAAGGCTCACACTTGGACAAAACAACCAGCCTTCAAACTACAGACTTTGATATGCCTCCCAAAGAGAGCAGTGCTGCGGATCACAGCCATCCAAGCCCTGGAATGTGTTGTCAGCATAAATTTAAGAAAAATCTAAATCTCTGCACGGGAAGGAAAGTTTTTATTTCTTTAAGTAAATTTTAAGGATATATATATTTTAAATGGTAAAACCCAGTCTTTATCTCTCAAAATGAAAGTTATACTTAAACAGCTGTGAGATTTATCAGACTGTATCTCTAACAGAACTGGTTTTTTCTCTGTTTCATTGCTGTTTTCATATTCCTTTGTTTTGTCTCCCTTAAAGACTAAATCCCCAAACCATCATGAACTTGTGAGATCATAGACTTAAATCTGTTCTGCCTTTTATGAATTTCATTTAGTGAAGTGACATTATTCAGTTTCCAAGATCATTTTGTGAAAGCATCAGATGAATTATCAAGATGTTAGCTAGGTGCCCTCTGCTGCAACTAGCCTTAATTCTTATTCAAGAACCAGCTACTCCATAAAAATTATTAATTCTGTCCACTATCTAAGCTATTCTTCTAATATTACTTAGTTTATCAGTGTTAACTGGAAAATAAATAGCATGTTTGTTCTTTTTCTGGACCAGGCAAGACTACTTCTGAGCAGTACATTAATATGGCATGTTGGGGTTTTTTTCTTCCTTTTATCTTTTTGGTTACAAAACTTGTTCAAATACACTTTTGAAATTGAGAACTGCAATATGCATGAGATTCCCGTTCATTTCTTTAGATGATACTAAACTAGAAAAATAGCATTTAGGAAAAGCTTGTAAATGCAACAGATATAAAAATAGTGAAAAAAAAATTTAATACGAAAAGTCTTTTTAGAACTTCTAAAAAAAGTATCTAGGACAAGAAGAGTAGTTGCATTAAAAAGACATGGCTTAGAACTAATTTCACAAATACAGAGTAAAATTATGGGTACTGATCAGATATAAAAATCCCAATAAATTTATTCAGAAGACTATAACAAAAGGTATTAAGGACCTAATTCTGCTGTGAATAATTCCCCAGAATTTCTTATCACTAAACAGTAAGAACCAAGTAAGTATTGGATCCTATTGCTCCTATTTGCATTTCCTAAAATATTCATGAAATATAGTAATGACAGAATAAGCCCATAAACTTAAAAATCTAACCTAACCTAGACTTTTGCAACCATTCCTGTCTCATGGGATCAGGAATTTAACAGTGCAAACAGGGAAGGAAAAACAAGAGTCTGAGAGAATTCATGCATGATAACAGCTCTGACCGGAGAAACTGAAGACTTGCCTCATGGAAAGGTTTTAGAAAGTGTTACAAGGATCAATTCTATATATTTTTATAGAAATATATTTTTACAAATGTTGACTAAGAAGTTTAGATTATTTATACTTATTCTAAATGTTACATTTATTGAAGAATGGCTACCAGAAGACTGATACGCAGGTCTCTCTGAACATCATCATTTTTAAAATTCTATTTTAATTCAAATACCCCAAAATAACCAGCTATTTACTGAAAATCTCAGCTTAAATAGGTTATGGTCTTTATAGAATATTGCGGTCATTAATTCTCAGTCCAGCAAGTGAAAGATCAGATAAAATATCATGGAAATGAATTTTTTTTCAAAAAAAAGGGTTGTATTTCCTGACTTGGGATATGACAACCAAAGGGAATACAAGAGAAAGAGCAGTGCAGAAATGTCACTTCTGTCTGACTACCTGTGTAATATATTAAACTGAGATTGGCCAACAGATTTAAAACTTATCAGGAGGAATCAAAGGCACAGAATTCATTCCCACAAGCATTGCTTTTTTCTTGGGAATTCAATAGAGAATAAAATACATTTCAGTTATAGTACAATGTGATGGTTCCAAAAGTAAAAAGTAATATTTAGTTAGGAGACGTAATAATTTGATGCTTACTGGTATATTTTTCTTCTGATTTTAATGAACCGAGTGGTTCCATACTGGTATGGCAACCCGTCCTATTTAGGAAGAAATGAAAAAGGTCTTCAGTTCAAATTGTCTGGCCAAAGCATCATAATTTTCACTGCAGTACTTTTTTTTTAAACAGAGTGTTGGTGAGAAAAACAGATAAAGGCTACTTTGTCAAGGTTATTTGGGCTTTTAACATCCAGTGACAAGTATTATGACACTTACTAATTTCCAAAAGCTAATCTCCAGGAAACTCATTAGTGCTCTTATTTCACCATGTAGAGTAGAAAAACATAATGGAGAGATAAAGTTACATTTCCACATATTTAAGAATTATTATCAAAGAGCATAACCTGAATGGAAAGAAATACCGCAAGCAAGCATTTGAAGCCTTACTCTGAGACCAGACACAATACAAGGAAACAAGTGTAAGTACTACATATTCTGCAGTGAATCTCTTGACATGACACAGCTGGGAAGGCTTGGAAAAGAAGTTCACTTGTAGAGTGTTAAGTCTTCACACAGGAATGAGATAACTCTCTTAATGTAGAGGTAACTAATGAAGTGTTCACTATGAATAAAAGTTAACTCTCCAATTTCTGCATCACTGAATTGCTTTTTAATTGAACCAGAAACAGAAAAACAAGGAAAACAACTCCTACAACTTAGATCGCTGTGTTGTTAAAGAGCAAGCATTAACTATACCATTTGAGCAATAAGAATATACCCCAAAGAGGACTAAAATAGTGTCTTTGCGCATAGGGAATCTTCAAAGCTTGAAGCATATTGAAAAATAACATACCTGGTAAGAAAAAAAAAAGACAGCAAAAATATTCTTTCAACTTCACAGGAGATGCAGGGGATTAAATACCAAATGAAATGCATTTAGGAATGTTGCCAGAACATATCTGAGAAACAAATCTAGTTCACTCTGCTTATACATGGTCTTGAAATAAAGGCCCTGTGTCCACAATACACACACACAAATTTAACAACACACTGAAATGTGGGAAAAACAGTGCAACACAGATGAAAAAATAAAATTCTCAAGCACAGAAGCAGTGTCATTTAACAACAGATGTTTTGTTGTTTTTTTTTTTTTTGGGGGGGGGCGGATTGGATTTTTGTAGGGTGGGAATTTCCTATCCAAGGTAGAAGTCATTGTTGCAACAAAAATGTTTGAGGGAGTACAGATTAAAGCAAATCTCTGCATGCAGAGGCCACGCCACTCCTGTAATAAAGGTCATGATGACCTAAAATGCTGTATTGTATTAGATGAAAAAAAAAAGTCAAAGAAAATGGAAAATGGATTAATACACAGAACGAATTGCTATCCTTGATGGAGCTGAACTTGAGGTGTGTTGTCTTTTCTTTCTTCCACTCAGATGCAGGATAAAAAGCTCCTGCTTGAATGGACTGTGCATTTAGGACTGTTTTTCTCCTATCGAACCATTTCCTGAAAATAATCAGTCCTTGTTCTTCACTAAGAATTTTTGATATAGTTGTCTAAATGATATTAAGAACTTTCCCCTCCATTTCATATAATTTTCTCAGAGAATCACACATCTACAGCTATTTCTGTCACTTCTGGTTGCAACCAGAAATGGAGGGTCAAACAGGTCCTGCTAGCTGAATACAGACATAATCAAAAAATGTGAGTATAAGGCTGTGCCTGCCATACTTCCAACTGGTTTGTTATCCAGCACAGAAACAGAAACAAAAACATGCAGAGCTTTTCCTTTTTTCACAATCTATATATTTATAGTTTTCTGAAAGTTTTCACCAAACAACTGCAAAATGTTTGTTTTACACTCAAAAGCCAAGTTTTGTATGTGTGTGACCACTTTTTTTACTTCTGCCTAGATTCCCTGTGGCCAGTCTCCCTTCCTTTGACAGCAGCAGTCAAAAATGGGCACAGTATCTCAGCTTAGAAAGGTGGGAAGCTCACTTCACTCATAAGTACTTTTTCTACTTATGCTTTCTGCTCTCTAGCATCTTTCAAAATCACAATTTGCTGACGCCTGCTTACTCTGTAGTCCTCTGTATCTTTAACCACTTTCAGAGAAGCTGTTACTCATTTGTGTCTCATTCTGTAATTCCATTATAGTTTATGAGAGTAATTGTTTGTCATCTTCCAGCCAAGCAATTAAGCACCAGACAAAACACCTATTGGCCAGAAAATTATAGTCCAGTGGTTACAGATAGAAACACTAGGCTAAGCTGCTGGAGGGTGACAGGTACCCAACAGGAAAAAAAAAATAATAAAACAAAGTTTTGCATGCTATTAATGAGTCAATAAAGGAGAAAGGAGCACAAGTTATACTTGCCTCTTGTTTCCCTGGAGGGAAACAAACACAAAGTGCTGCAAACTGAGTCATCTGTGTTTGCTACTGCTGTTGACAGTACAAGCCCGAAGACATGTGAACTGTCCCAAAGAACAGAGCAAAATTTTCTGAGAACTATGATCCCCAGTTTTTTTTCTTTTATGCTGCATTTTTTTTCTAAAAAGAATTCTGTAGCAAAACCAATCCACTCAGGCTTTACCAGCTTCAGCTAGCTAGAAAATGAAAGGACACAGCTTCCTTTCACTTGACCTTCCCAGATCCCGTGAACTTTGGTGTTCCATTCATTGCTCCTGTAAAGGAGGCAGGAAGCCCTCTATCTGCCTTCCTGCAGGGTATACCTCTATTATCATTCTTGAGCAAATAGACTGAAACTTGTTTTGATGGGGCCCCAGGGATGACAAAATCTCGCTAAATTATACACACACACTTGCAGGCCCAGAGTTCTGCTGGGAAAATAATTTAGGAGTATTGGCATTTGAATGAACCTCCATGAGTTTCCAGAAGTATGCTAGTATATGCTAGATAGTATATGCTAGTATAAGCTAGAGAGTAAACAGTCAAAACAAACAAAAATATCAAAAACTTCATCCTATGCTTTTGAAAATACAAAGACGAAAAAGGCCTGAAATCACTGACAATATGAGTAAATTAAAAGAGAACAAGATGTTTGTCAATAAATGAGGTTGAAAGTCACTGATGGGGTACAAATAGATGACCTATTGAGAAAGAGTTTTTTGCAAAACCATAAAGACTACTTTCTGGAGCTTTGTTAGGAGTTTTTTGTTGGCTTTTTTTTCTGAAAAACAAAACCACACATGGCAAGGGGCATGTAATCACTAAACAGAGTTTAGTGATTACACAACAGTGCCATCATATGTTCAAAGTTCATGCATTTCAAAATGTCATTTGAGAATCAAAGTAAGACACAGTAACAGAAAATAAAATAAAATGCTATGTTTTAAGTACATGAATGGTGTAGTACAAAGAGCTTTTGTGCAATCAGAAGTTACACATTTGATGATGCAAACAGTTCTGCTGGGTCAGTAATAAAATCTGATTTCTATTTAGCTCAAAAAGCTCGGAGGAGATTCAGAATTGAAGTTCTGTGTTCACAGAAACCTGATGAGCATAGTCACTGGAGAGAAATCCCCTGTGTAAGCAGCCTAGAATGTCCACACATAGCATGTATCCTTCTCTTTGTAAGTGTTCTCTGATATTATTAGAGCTGACAAATTTGGTAGGTGTTCTGATTCCAAACGTTCCTGAAGCAAACAACCCCACATTGGGCTCTGTGGTCACTTTCCCTAAAGAAAACTGTTTACAGCCAAGCCTGTGGCCACCAAAGTGAAGCACCCTCAATGCCATTGAGACTTCTCAATTCTACCAACACTAGAAAAACTTCACAGCAATCTCAGATCTGTTAAGGAAAAGAGGATTCTCCTTAAATGAGTTTGAGCATGAATAATCAAACCAGCAGAGCTTTTATTTGGTTGGTTTTAGACTGTTCCTGGCATTCTCAACTTTAGATCTTCTATAAGGTTTTTATAATTGATAGAGTTTGCTGTTTCATAAAAGCTGCCACAGGAAATTGAAGATTTTCACAGTAGGATATTGGGCAGCTGGAATTTTTGGCACCTGAAAAAGCAAGGAAAGCAGCTTGCAATTGAGAGATAAGCATGCTAGCTGGATTCTTCTGCTCAAACATTTGGAATAGAAATTTTAAGCAAAAGTGACATTTCTCTTGTCCTTATGAAGTTCCAGAACAACTACAAAGTACAGCAACGGACACCACTCACACATTTAAAGTTTCAGGATTGAGGTGGGTTTGGTTTTTTTCCAAATTCAAGAAGACATTACTGGTCCAGTAATGGTGGTTCATATTTTCATTTTCACTTTGTGATATTTTCAAAATTATTATTCTTGATCAGTTGTTCTGGAACAGAGGCGTTTAAAACTAAGGGAGTCCACTGCACATACCATGGAATATATAAATCTTTAGGTTTGCTTCAAACCTAACATCTCCAACCCAAAGTCTGTTGAATATTCAGCTCCCTACATTAAGTGATTCTTAAACTGAAAACATAAAACTAGCAATTGTAAAAAATAAAATTTGACATAAGCCATGGCAAGTAAGAAATTGACAAAACTATCCCCACAACTTGTGATAACAGACTGGAAACTCGTTTACAAAGAAACACAAATATATATTGTGTTCTGCAGCATATATAGTCTAGTAGTGTTTATAATTTTATTTAATGGTTGCAGTACTATTATTATTATTATTAATAATAATAATAGTAATAATAATATTATTATCTGAGCACTTGGGGCCAATATATATTTTGTACAGGATTGCAAAGATATATTAGTAAGTCTTCAGCTTGTCAGTAGTTCCATTCCATATTATGTGGTGGACTTACTATGATTTACATTAGATAAGAAAGCAACAAGCATCATAACTCATCTGTGTATAAATTCTGATAAATGAATAAATTTAAACACTACTTCATGCAATTTGCTCAGCTGAAAATGAATTTTGAGAAACAGCTTTGATGCATGATTTGCTATGATGATGTTAGAGCAGCATTGTTAATGGAAACTTGTAACTAGTACAGTAATGAAGGGACCAAAAAATCGAAAGAGCAATATTAATCTTCAAAAGAGAGATAAGACATAAGTCAATGAAAGTTTCCTAAATTGTGAAGATTATCCAAAATTACTGCTCTGCCCATAATTTCATGAACTATCTTGTCCACCAGCATCTAATTTGCCACAATCAGAATCCTGCCTAACAGTGCAAACATAGTGTCAGAGAAAAAAAAGAAAATAAATAAGCATTTGTACAAGTATCTTGGCAGAATTTCATGTTGTCTGTTGGGTTAAAAAAATAAGGGGTGGTGATGGTGAGGAAATTCTAGTTCTACTGTAAGCTGCTGGTTTTTCAAGCTGTTTGCTCTTCAGAATACTTATGCTTCCTGGTGCAAAGAAAACAGGACTTTTATATATGGGATCGCACACATAGTTGCTTTGTTTTGTGTTTGCTAGACAGATTAGGTGTTTGCAGTGGAGTAAGGGATCAACAGTATTTCAGAGAGCAAGAAACACTGCTCTGATAGTGCTAATCACCAGTAGCTGGATTTGGCTACTTGAGTCAGTTGCTACTCTCATTTTTCCCACTATCCAAAGAGGAATAGTTATTATGCAAAATTTTAATATTAGGGAGAAGGATGTTTTAAATTGGTAAACTTCATAAACTTTATAAACATTTTTCTTACTCTCCCCCACATACTGAACCAACCGAGTTCCTAACCAACAGGGTTACTCTAATAAGAAAACCTGATTTACATGAAAAGGCCATATATATAAGTCAATATACTGCTACGATCTCTTGATTTTCATTTACTGTTTAAACTGTTTTTCAGGATCAATCTATACAGCAGCAATTTAATAGGCAAGGTTATCAATCACCTCAAAGTCACAATTCCAGTAACATTACTGTAACAGTATCAAGCCTGTAAAATAATGTCACACTGTGGGAATCGGCTAGATTTGTATGATTCATGGTGTCAATAATTATTAGTCTCAAGAATGTAAAATATTAGCTTTTACTTCAGCAAATAAGAAACAGTTTTTAGGGATAAACATCATGGCAAACTGAACTTGTGTTGCAGGAAAAGAGCTTTGAAAAAGATATATCCAATGAGTACGGGCCAGAAACAGACTTTGAACAAAAGATATCTAAGCAATCAAAGTAAGTTACAAAAGTAGCAAACCTTTCATCCGATTTCAGAAATTAGAATGTAATTGTCTGTCTCCAGAACTTTTTTCTCAGATAACACAAATGCCTTCATCCTCTCCCCAGCTCATGTGAGCCAGCACACGCTCATGTCAAGAGAACAACACCTACCAAAGGCCTGGATCCTTACCTATACTTGAAATCTTGATACAATTGGCTAAGATTTAGTCTAACTTTGATAGAGGAAAGCCACAGAAAGATGTTTTCCTTTCAAATGCTTTTATTTTTTCATCATGCTTTTGGTTTTGTGCATTGAGGTTTTACACACTTTCACAAAGACTCGAATTACAACCCTACAAGTGCAAATTCACTCTCAGTTATGTAAGCTTTTTTTCAGCAATGCTGTTAGATAACTTTTGAAGAAGTGAAATTTGATCTAAAGTCTTTGCTGATGTGGAAAGGTTTTGCTAACACACCCTGTGGGAACAGCTGACTACTGCCTGGGCTGTGGGAATGACTGTGATTTTTGGATGGCACTATTCAGAATGACTCCATCCTGAACATTCTGGTGTCTCAAGCTACTAAACTCATCCAGAAAAAACAATTCAGAAATGTGCAAAACATTTTTTTTACCTCTTCTCACATAGCAGATGACCTATGTCCCCTGGGCTTTCCACAAGATTTGGTGTGAGTGTTTGCTAGTTTGTTTTGGGGTTTTTTTCAAGAGGGTGGGAGCTGGGGGTTAATATGGTTTGGGATTTTTTTAGAAGAAGAAGGACATAAGTTTTCTAACATTTGAAAAATTAGATATTAATAGCTAAGCAACTGTACACACAGATTCATGAGTGTAAATTCTTGGGAATATAATCATGCTGGCAGAACGTTTTAGTCAAAAATAAAAATCCTCTAGAAAACCATATACATTTCATAAAAAAAAAAAGGGGTAAAAATATCAGTGTCAATATATTGAAGAGTAGTTCTGAATGTTGGGGTGCATAAGGTGGGATTTTTACAGGAAGTGAAGCACCTGGCAGTGACTGGGAAAAAGGTTCAGGGGAAAAACTAACACAAATTAACTCTAAAGAAGACAGAAGAATGAAGAAGTTATTAACCACTGAGAAGACTTTCATTTCTTCTTTTTCCTTACATTACTTAGAAACTTATTGAATTTATTAGGCCACTGGCAAGGTTAACAACTATACTGTTTTTTTCCTAGCCATGTTAATGATTCCAGTGTTACAAAATTTTCACTTCAGTATCAGCAACAGTGGTAACCACTATAAATTCCGTTCTTTATGCTTAACCATAATCAGGTATTTAATATATTTTAGAAGTAAAGGTTAAAGAGCCCACTCGGTACTTTTTTATCATGATTGGAAAGGTGAATTTAGAAGACTAGGACATCACTTCAGAATAAAATATTGAAAGAACATTTTCAAACGCAGTTCTATAAAAGGTTTTGAAATAGACAATTTTTCTAAGGCCTTCATAAGAATTAATTCCCATGTTAGTTCTGCAAATGTCTGCACCTATTCCCAAAATTACTGTTATTAAAATAGGATGTTAAGGAAAGTAACATAATTTAATAGAGCCATGGAAATAAAATACATGAATTTCTATAGTTATCATATAACACTGATAAAGTCAACCCATCTTTAAACAGAATAGGGTTTTATCTTTGTTCTGACACACATGACCTTATGGTAATCTAGAAAAAATTGATTTAAATAAAAACACAATATTTATCCAGAAAAAGATTATTTTAAATTGTTATTTCTTGGTCTTATGAGGTTTTACATTTACAGAAGATTGAATGTATTAGGCAGAAAGACCTTAGATAGAAAACATTAACAATTTTCATTAGCAAACTGGTTTATATACATAATTTCAGTAAATATACAAACTAACATAGAATTAGCAGGAAATCAGCTCAAGATCTACTTTTTAATTTAAATATCCACAACTGACATATGAAAAAGAAACTTGGTCACAGACTAAGAACCTGATCCTGTTTTGGAGACAGGCTTCAAGAGAAACAAAAAATAATTTTGTCATTTATACTGCACTAGGTGAGGAAATACCTTTTCACAGGAACACCAAAATTATTGTATTAGTCATGCAAAGAAGGTTGGCCTCAATGTATGAAGAAATGGGCTGACAGGAACCTCATGAAGTTCACCAAAGTGCAAAGTCCTGCTCCTGGGGAGGAACAACTCCAAGCCCCAGCATGTGCTCAGGGCAGTCCATCTGGAAAGCAGCTTGGCAGAGCAGGGCCTGGGGCTCCTGGTGTGCCAGCAATGTGCCCTCACACCAGAGAAGGTGAGCAATGCCCAGAGCTGCGTTGCACAAAGAGCTGCCGATAGAGAAGTGACCCTACCCCTCTGCTCAGCGCTGGTGAGGCCACCCCTGGAGTACCATGTTCAGTTCTGGGCTTTTCAATATGAGAGAGACATGGAGATACCAGAGGGAGTCTCACGAAGGGCTACAGACATGATCTGGAGCACCTGTCCTGTGAGAAGAGGCTGAGAGAACTGAGCCCCTTTAGCCAGGAGAAGAGAAGGCTCTCATCAATGTGTACAGATACTCAGGGGATGGTCTACAGAAGACTGAGACAGACTCTGTTGAGTGCTATTTTCCATCAGTTTAGAAAATTTTAAATTCTGTTCTTACAATTTTAGAAGAAAAGAAAAAAGAGGGGGAAAGGGAATTCTTTCTGTCACTATGGAACTGCCCCAAACACAATATCTAGAATTATTTATTTTTATTTTCAGATAATAATGAGAAATAATGATTTATTTTTCTATTCAGATAATAATGAGGGATATGCTTGAATATTCCATAATTTAATCCTTTAGTCAAACTAGCCAATTCATAAAGAGATCTAGCCTCTGTTCTGAGGTGACTTCTAAATCTGGGATTTTTTGCGGCTTTTTCATGAACCTAATTATCTGTTGTGTAATTAGTAGATTTGCAGCTGAGGAACTTGAAACTATAACAAGAAAGAGCCTTTTCAGAGAGATCAAGGATAAGTCTTTTGACATTGCATTTCCACTAAAAGTTTTACTTGGGAGGTCAGAAACTGAGACAGTCTAGAACCGTGGGAGTTCAGAAGAGTCTTAGTGTAGGGATGCCCACAAACATAAAAATAATTAGCTGTTTCAAGGGGATTGTTTTTTGGGGGAGAGAATGGGTTTGTGTAATTCCCTTTTTACTAGTTCCACTGAAGCAATTTTTAGAAGCTCCACATATATTCATTTACCAAAGGAAGCCAGAAGAAAAAAGAATAAATATCACCAGAAAGTAATAACGTAAGATCAAAGAACAAAATACGCAGGGAGAAATCCTGAAGTTGTTATTCATCCTTCTGTTCAGGGAAGTAAAAAAAACACATCTTGAACAGAATTTGCGGATGACAATTTATTTTTTTTTAAATAATTGGTGTAGTTTTTTGAAAAGATTACTGTCTCAAACTATCCTTCTGATTCCTCTGAAAGGAAGGGTTTCCAGAGGCACTTAACATAGTTTCTCTTTGCTTCAGCTGAAATTAGTAAAGGAGCAGAGGCAGGTCAACAGTGAAGAACTCTGAAAAATTCCTTGCCATAACTTCAATAGATTCTATTTCATATGCTGTAGTCAGGAATACCAACCAAATCTGGGTGAGAAAATGTCCAAGATCCCGTAGTAAAATTAGTATGCAATTCCTTTTTGTAACTAGGAGATCACCAAAAGGCACTGGAGAGTTTTTATTTTTGTTTGGTTTAGATTTTAACAGAAGAGAACAAAACACAAAGACTACAGATCTCAGTAAGACAATTGTATGAATTTACAAGATTAATCAGAATTATTAATTTTAATTGCACATTATGCTGATCGTGAATCAATCATGGAACTTTATTTTTTTGTTTTGTTATTTAAAAGACAGCACAAACAAAACCAGGTTTTACCACTCCGTAAAAAGAAACCTGTGGCAAGATCACTAGGGAAAGAAACTGGGATAGAAATTACATTCCCACAAATGCCTACACAAATATTTCTGCTGGGAACAAGGATGAAACAGGGTGGAGACCAGACTCCTTTTCTAGAGTTACATATCTGTGCCCCATGAATTTTCTAAAGAAAGTACAGAGTTTTGAAGAAAATAATGAATTTTCCGGGTAAAAAATGGAGCTTCAGAGGTCCCGAATTACACATCAATTTGGATTTAATTTAGGTAACAGTTTCAGTGGTGGAAAAAATTAAACACAGGTATAATGTTATTACCATCACAATTTTCTGAGTGAGTGCAAATTTTAATTAAAAACATTAATTAAGAACATTCTTGCATGTTCTGCATCAAAGTAATATTTTTGTTTAAAATAGGAAATTAAAATAAAGTTAAAAGTATATCTTATAATCAAAAAATATATCATTTTGGGTCAATGGAAGAATTTCAAGTGGCATTTCTTAAATACAAGCTTTTTGGGGGTTTTTTCATGTTTATCTCTGAAAAAATACTCAAACTCTCTAATACCAGGTTTAAAAAAATTACCCAGGTTTACCAGTCAAAGTGCAGCTGCACCAGCACAGGGTATATTCTGGAGAAACTGATCCATGCTAGGGACCCCTAGCACCATCAAAACAGCCTTGTAGTTTCAGGGATAAGTGGAATTTTCTTATATAGGGAGTCCTTTCCTATCCTTAATTTGCATTTGAACCTGAGTCTGGTCTGCAACATAGGCTCAACCTTCAAGTTACACACGCATATGGTCCATCCTCACCAAACTCAGTTGTCTGATTCTCCCTTCTACACAAATAGGGCAGGAAAATCTCAAAAGAAGCTTTGCAAGAGAAAAAAAAAGGCAATAAAATGCATCAGCTTACAGACAGCAGAACAATGATCTGCTGGCTAAGGGGAAGCCTCCCTCAGTCCACTGGGACTGTCAGCAGCATCTACAGCCACAGGCACATACACCACCAAAGACATCTTGCCATTCTCCCAGCCACCAAGAATTTCTGGACCGGAGTGTCACCCATCCTCCTTTCTGCAGCCATCATGACCAGAGTTTGAACTCCCAGCTCTTGGTATTCCTGGCATTCATGCTTTGGAGGGGTTCCTTGAAAAAGCCTTGTGTCATCATGCTACAGAAAGATAAAGATCTTCAGATCTGTCATCCTCATACAGAAAGTCTTAAACTGGAGAGAGTAAAAGGGATATTTTTTTTCCTATTTTCCCTCAAAGGGTCTGAAACTTCCTGGCATATTGAAAAGGCAAGAGAATTTATAACCTCATGGCATGCTGAAAGCTCAAACTGAATATTTTCACAACCAATATATGAATTCATTTGCCCTCCAAAATGAGTAACAGAAATTTACCCGGAAATAATTGAAAGAATTGAGAAAAACAAGACCTCCTTTTTGTAGTAGAAAAATAGCTTTTCACAGCCACAAAGATTATAAAGCCACAATTTTGATCATCTTCATTATCAGGAAACTCATTTCTATACACTGTGTTTAACTGCACAAAGAAATTATACCAGAAAAATTATTTCTTCCACTAATGTAAACTCTGATCACTGATTTCTTCCGCTGTGTTTAGACTTGGAAACGGCAGATTAACATTGTGTCAGTTTTATTATCACCTCTTTGCAATGCGGGGCTAGAAGTCTAGCTGTCAGGAGAAACATAAGACAGGAAAGAACAAGTCAAATTGTTTTTTCTCTCCAAATGAAAATACTAAAATCATATGGCTGTTTTCACTTGGAACACCAGGAAAGCTCCAGAGAAGTCTTTCTTCTTACTTGCATCGATCCACAGTAGATGTATTTAAGGATGAAATTCACTGGCTGACTGAACAGATTTAAAATCAGGACTACCTCAATCAGAGTTTCTACTCTTTCCCTTGTTAGTCGCCTGATAAAGCAATTAGGTGATTTGAGAAGCCATATGGTTGAAAAGCCATTTTTAAAATGGATTTTTTTTTTTTTTACCACATTACTTCTCTGAACTTAGTTGCCATCATCATCTCACAGGAATACTGGACCAGGGGTAAGGGAAGATGCAGCATGAGTGCTGAAGTTGTGTTTTCGATTAGATTAAGATGCCTTACAGCTAAATCCTAAATCCAGAGCTTTGCATGGACTTTAAGCAAGCAACCCTCTTACGAAAAGCAGCCTCACTTTAATCCTGGCCATTAAACCCTGCTCTGCACTATCCTTGCCCTTATGGCAGGGCATGAGTTTGCATCACTATTTGGTAAACTTGATCCAGACTAGAAACGCCACAGGTCAGCTTTTTAGCTCCACATCATTGCCACACAGATGTTCATGCTGACAGGAAGGGAGGGAAGTGGGCTGAGGGTGAGATTGCATCTTCCAGAACATGACAGCATGTTTGGAGAAACTGTGAGCTGTCACTGACCAGGGTGGTCTCTTCCCCAGCCCCAGCTGCTGTTTCATTTCTGTGCATGAGATGTAACTAATCCACAGCTGCAGGATGAGTCACTTTAGCAACCTAATCTAATGGAAAACTAATTTTTGTTTGCTTTGGGTTTATTCTTTTAGTGGTGGGCTAAATTTCTGCCATTGGATCTGACTCAAGGGAAACACTGGACACATGCAGCCAAAAGCAGGAGCAGAGAAAGGAAGGAGTTTCTTTTAACACAGCATTAGGGATAATGTAGTGTTTGATACTGAAAGGCAGAAAGTATCTGTTGACTACTCCGTGCTGTCTGGTCAATTTCAAGCAAACTAAAATCAGTGGTAGTTTGCTACCAAACTTGTTATAAATGTGGAATTCTGGTATTACTGAATGCTAGCATCATCTCCAATAATTTCCATTTTCCCTTTTTTGGACTAAAACAGTCCGCTTATATCAGACTTATATTAGAGATTTCTCACAACAGAGAGGTTTTATCATTATCACCTCTCACTCACTGTCAGCTGCTTGCTCCCACACTTCTCTCCCGCCAGTTATACTGACACAACTGTTTAACCCTTCCCTAAGGCAGATCTGTGAAATTATCTAGGTTAAGGAAAACAAACACTGCTTAAAAAGGCTTGTTGCCTTTTACACAGATAATTTGTATATTCATTTGAATAAGCAATTCAGTATGTACTTATGTCAGCAGAAGTGTGGGAATAGAAACCTCCAGCAGAGTTACAGAAATATTAAGAGGAAGAAGGCAAAGGGCAGCTTTGATCCCATTTGCTTTTGGTTCCAACAGAATCATTTATATGTCCTGAATATGACTTTTATGACTAAAGCTGTACAAACACAAACCACCTTTCTAACCACTTATGAAGTGATTGAGGGGTTATACCACTTGTTTCTTAGTGACAAAGTTGAGAAGTACAACTTCTGAGGTTAGGCAATCCTGTCTAACCCACAGAACTCTGACAGCTGTGTTGAAGCTATAAGAAAGCAAAAAATGCTGTTTGCCTTGTATTTTGCTCTCCTCAACTGACAAGTCAAATCTACAAATATTAAATCAGTCGATATTACAAATTCCAAGTTCCATTCACAATGCCACAAGCACAATTTCCCCCATGACTCCCACCTCCTTGCAAAATCACACAAACACAAAAAGCTCAGCACAGACACAGACTGGCAAACAGTCACAGCAGCACTGTCTGACATTTCTGGAGGACAGATTAATTATCATCTTGGAATAAACAGTACATCATGACTATGAGCATGAAAACAAGAACAATTTAGCTCTTTAAATTGAAAATATTTTGAAAGTAAAAATAGCCACTTAAAGTGATAGAATTGTCAGTTAAATCAAGTATTTGGCTCATACAGGAGGATGTCTTAGGACTCCATAGACCAGAAAAAATTAGGCCAACCACAATGGGGAAAGCAAAGAGCCAAATTAAGGTACAGGCTCACTCTATTACTAGCATAAGAACAGTATAGTCAAAATGTTTAATTTAATTTGAGTAAGTAGAATTGCTGTTATAAGAAATAGATAATGCCCTAACAATTGTGGTTAATGGATTAGTTCTTTAGCACAGAGAAATTCAATAATGGTAAGTCTTAAAAAAAAATCTGTATTAAACATTCAGTCTCTTGAGTAGCATAAATGCTTTTTCTAAAAGTAGAAATCACTTAGAATAATAAGATATGCACTTCTAGTGCAATCTAAGTATCAGCTTTTCCTTTTATTTTTTTATATTAGTGACACTAAGAGAGTGTGTACTGTACTGATAGGTGTGAACCCAAGATACTTCTTTCTAAATAATTTGCAGCCTAAAGAGATAACAGGAACAAGAGGAGGAACTGCTAAAAAAGGGAAGCATTGTAGCCAGTTGCTGAAGATTACAGATCATGTTCCACATGTTACTTTTCTTATGTTTGGAATTTCCCCTTAGACCAATTTAAAAATCTTTTTCTTCCTTCAAAATCAATGGCAAAAGTTAATTTTGATCCTAATACTTACAGTTTCTCAAATATTCTTATAAAGATGTCTATATGGCCCTTTTTCTAAAAAGATTCATACTCAGCTTTTGAACATCTTCAGTCTTCTTAAGGTAAATATCTGTGTCATAAATGTACATCCACCTATTGACCAGACAATTTTGGTGCCCTAAAACAGAAAAGGCAGCTTTAGAAATGAGTCTCCTGCACCTAAGAAAACAGAGCTGTACACAGTTTAGGCCACTAAAGGGCTTCTGTTTTAAACTTCTATTTTTCTAACTCTCTAAACACTTTTTTAAAACTTCAATTTAAAGTGTATAAGTGACTCTACTACTATATAAAAAAAGAAAAGGAAATATCATAAGTGAAAGAAAGAGATGTATATTTAGAAAGGGTTGTCTTCATTTTGGTAAGAATTCTAATTTCTTTAGCTAGCTAGAAATTTGAAATATAAGCAAAGGTTGTCTCTACAGTGAGTACAACAGTGGAACGAAACTGTCCAAATTTTGCCCAAAGTTACTTTCACCTTTTTCTATTCCAGAAGTATCTCACAGGTAAACTTTGTCCCTGAGAATGTCATGCAGCTTATGTATGGGCTTAAAAATTAAGTTCAACAATTTGATTTTAAAGTATTAATAGTTTGTTTGTTAACTACGTTCTTTTGCAAATTAAATCAACTGCCTTATAAAAAAGCTTTTACTAGTGATTCTTATTCAGAGCTTGCCTCATTGGTATTCTCCTCCAGCCACTGCAACAAAATGATACATCTGTTTTAATTTTTATATGACTACAGTTATTTTCATCGTGGGTTGGTTTTTTTCCCACTGACACTGTGTGGCAAAAGACAAGATTTGGCTCTAAGCTATGTTTGGATCACATGGCTTGCTTCACAGCGGACCTCACAGATCCTCAGCTATTCAGGGCTCCATCAAGCCTTCAGGCATCCTGCATAAAAGGACACCAATAATTTTCCATACCAGAACAACCCACCACTCAGGCAGCCTGAAAGAAATTCTTGGTGGAGAACAGTATAACAATTTTATATGTTTTTAGACACTAAAATACTTCTTTGGTGAAGTGTGTGCTTACCTAACTTATGGTAACTTTTTTATTCCTTCTATGTGCTCCTTCAAGATGAGTCTTTGAGAGCTTTTAAAAAATTTTACTCACATATTGTGTGCTGGGAAGATATTTTCAGAGCTTCTTAAACTTAGAATTTAGGTGAATTTCACAGCCTAAGGGCTCATTACAGCAAAGGCAGCTAGTAAAAGTGACTAATTCTGAATTGTTCATAAGATTGATGAAGACATGGGCTTATTGGAAACTGAGAACCTCATGATATATGAACTACAGGTAACAGTAACTGTAAAATCCAGATCTGAATTTAAGTTTCACTTACAATTTTAGGGGTGTGAGTACACATCTCTAATTCAGCCTATTATTGAAAGCAGAGATAAGTTGCAATTTTGCACAGTAAATGCCAAAGTTGATTAATCTTCAAATTTAGGCTCTGCTTATCAAGGTACGCAAGTCTGAATCTACATCACCCTGAGTCCTGAGCTGAACAAACGCAGTGCAATGTGTCCCCAGGCCAGCACATGGCATCCAGGTTGCACTCTATAGTTGATGAGAGGCCTCTAGGAAACAGAGTCAACCTTAGCACCCACTCACAAGTTTTACATCAATTGACTTTGAACCAAGTCCTTTCCTTGTGGGTATAATTTTCCTCTTTCTGTGTGTCAGTGGCTACTCAATAAACCACTCTCAAGGGGAGTTCTTGGGCACATTAGATTCTTCAGGCAACAGAAGTTTTATTCCTCAGGTTTTTGTTCTTTTTCCATTTGCATAAAAATATTGATAATAACTCCCTGCAAATCAAAGTGAACTCCCTCAACTTTATATTTCAGCACTGCCAATTAACACCCGTCATTAGGTGAGACCTAAGGGTCTCATCCAGGATCCATTTGCAATGTGCTATTAAAGCTGATTGCACAACATTTGCCAGAACTGTGAAGAGAATGAATGATAAACAGAAGTGTTGTACTGGGAATGGAGTGGGTTTTCTTCATAATAGCTAGCATGGTGCTTTGTTTTGGGTTTCCCACCAAAACAGTGTTGATAATGCAGGGAAGTTCTGGTTACTGCTGAGAAGCCCTTACACAGCACCAGGGTGATGAGGCTGGGAGTGCACCAGGGTGGGCAGGGAACACAGCCCTGACAGCTGACCCCAACTGACCGGAGGGATGTTTCACACCACATAATATCATACCTCATAATAAAAGCTACAGGAAAGAAGAAAGCAGGAACCTAAGGAATTTTGGTGTTTGTCTTCACAATTAAAAGCTACGCATGACAGAGACCTGCTTTCCTGGAAATGACTATGAACCTACCTGCCAAGGGGAAGTAGTGAATAAATTCCTTATTTTACTTTGCTTGTGCACACAGTTATCTTCCCCTATTAAACTGGGGTTTTTTCAGCCCACAAATTTTCACACTTTTACCTTTCCAATTCATTCCTGAGGGGGTGTGAGTGAGCAGCTGGGTGAGACCTGACTCCTCACCTGGGGTAACCCATGAGGGTATTTTCTGTTGTCCTTGAAATCTGCTAGGTGACATAATGACTTGTGAATCTAATTCTTTTCATGTATCACCAGCACATTTTACCATTCCCCCATATGTCAAATCTATAATTCTGAAATGTTTCCTTTTTATTTAAAACAAACATTAATTTCATCTTTTGAGTCACTACATAACATTTAAAACATATAAAAATATGCACTTTGCTATAAAAAGGTAAAAAAATTGACTATTACTTTATGAGCTAATTAAACATCATCACTTATAGTTTTACAGTATTAATAATATGTGCTTCATTAAGTCCTAAATTTAACAAAGGGAAATTAAAACCATGTGTTTCGTCACTTGCCCACAGGAAGCAGCAAATTAGAGCAACAGACAGAAGGAAGTTGTTAAAAAATGTAGACTCCTGATTAAATTTTAAAAAAGTAAAGAAGACAGTCTAAAATTATCAAATGGAAGTGTACAGGGAAGCTCATTTCTGTAAGAGTTTATAATACATTTAAATGATAAATTTCTCTTTTGCACAATGCCAAAAAAGCAAGACACTATAACACCAAAATCATGGATTTTAATTCAAGCCCTAAATTGAATATGATACAAGTTTATCTATTGTTTTTCCCCTTATTGTCTCCTACAGGCTTCTGAAACAATAGGCCATTGAAACCAAGACTTAAATTTTCTCTTTGGTAAATTTAACCTCCACGGATTCTTTTAAGATTTCACTCCCTTCTGGTTTTTTTTCTACTGGCTTTGTAGAACTGTCACTTCTGCATCCTATATAGCCTGAAGATGAATATAAAAAGAGGCACTGACTAGACAGAAGTAAAGAAAATTAATTAGGAATTATATGCTCAGCCTGGCTCTTCTATTATACCCCCTCTACCTCGTTTTTATTTTGGCCATGACCATTATCTTGCTTACAGGTTTTATAGACCACAGACCAAACTAACTCCTCCCTTAGAGAGACAGTCTGTTTTCTCTCACTTGGGAAATAAATCCTTTCCCACATTATTTATTTCCTATATTACTGCTCTTCATCTTCTTTAAAAGAGAGAAAAAAGAAGATTAATTAAGCCCAGTGGTACCAATACAATTTGTGTTTCATTTGATATAGACACACCAGAGGAAGCTATTTGCACATACATGAAAAATGAAATAACTACACAGGAAAAAATGATTATAGCATGCTGAACAGAAGTTATAGATGCCTCAAGAACAGGCATCAGTATTTTTAAGATATCAGTTAAATTAAAAACTGACACAAAGTCATTGATGGTAGGCAAATTATCATCTATTGACACTTTAGCCATGTCAGGGTTTAATTTAGCCTTCAATTTAGTGCCTTCAATAGAGTTTTGTAATTCTTAATAATAAAGTATATGCCAATAGTTTTGATATAAGTATAGTAGTATAACTCCCATCTCAATGTTTATTTTGGTTCTAAAATACTTTTTCCTTTTATCTACTTTGAATTAACCCTCGACTAATTTAAAACCATTACCCCTTGTCTTATAGCAATAGGACCTATTAAAAAGTTTGTCCCCATCTTTTTTATAGCCCTTTAAGTACTGAAAGACCACCCAGACCCTTCTCCAGGGGTCTAACAACCCTAAATCTCAGCCTTTCCTCATAGGAGAAGTGTTCCATCCTTCTGATCATCTTTGTGGCCCTCCTCTGGTCGTGATAAAACAGATCCATATCTTTCCCATGCTGAGGACCCCAGAGGTGGATGCAGTGTTCTAGATGGGATCTAAGAAGAACACAGTGGAGGGACAGAATCATTTTCCTTGAATTGCTGGTCACACTTCTTTTGCTGCAGCCCAGGATACAGTTGGCTTTTCAGGATATGGGTGCACATTGTTGGCTTAGACACATTGTCGTATACAAAAATTAGACTAAAATAAATTTTTGAATTCCCTCTCCTTGCCCACAAACAAAGTTCCCAGATTTCAAAAATAGCCTTGTGTTTCTTCCTCAGTAGTCAGAATTCTGGAGCATGGTTTTCAATTCCCCTTCCAAAACACCTCAGTTTAAACATGACAGTCAGTCACAGTGTGCCTTGAAAGTTGTGAACTGCCACCAACTGCAAATGGTTGAAACCAGTTTTGCATGGATAGCCAAGAGACAGTCTGTTGGGTTATGCTAATCTTGTCTGTCAAAATAGTGCACTGTCAACTCCTCAGTGTACAAAGTCATATTACACCTCTTTTCTTCTCACAGCTGTTTGCTCCCAGTGGCATGGAGAGATAACTGTGAATCTGAGAAAACCGGAAGACATGCTCACTAGTAGCAGGGACAAAAATCAGAGTAGATGGTTAACAAGGAAGAAGCCAGAGAATTAATAGTGAGCCTCTACACAATAATGATACATTCCATTCACAAAATAAATACATAAAGTGCTTGGCAGTGATCTTACCTCTGTATTACAATCGTTTCATGTCTTTTTCACTATAAAGTGAAATATTTGATATGTGAAAGATGAGAAAGGTGGGAAAGTGGGTAAACAGGGATAAGTCAGTGAACACAAACATCAGCATTTGGAAGCTGTCACTAACATGCAAACAAGAAAAGCTGCTAGCAGCAATGAGAGCCTGGATGTCAGAAATGTTTGTTTTTCACTCTTGTAAAGGGCTCTTTCTGTGAAATTTAATTACACAATTAAAGTCATAAGTGTTTTCTGCACATGTAAGATCCACAATCTGCTGAGCAGAGCAACTCTGTTTTGCAGCTTTATACTCAACAAACTTTAGTGTAGAAATTGTCTCAAGTTAAGCCCAATGAAATGCTTATGTCTGATGGGGCCTCTAATGGCTAGTAAATAAAGACCCTCCTTTTACATAAACCACAGCATAAATGGTGCATACTGGGAAATACATGCACATTCCCTGATACCTCCACATGTGGTCGTGCGAATGGACAGAAAATGTATTAAGTTTGCATAACAACATCATATTAACACCTCTGCTAAGACAAGATTCACTTGGGAGAAAAGCAAGATGTGGCAGTTGCATACGAGATGAGGCTAATTCTCCAAATGCTGACAGAAAGAAAAAGGATTTAATTTATAAGCCTCTATTTAACTCTATGTCATTCTAGTACCAGGAGGTTGCCTACATAGCTGCAGCAAGTGTGATGCTGCATAGATGAGAAATGCAGCAGTAATGACATGAGTAAAGATCTGCAATTCAATATATAGATCTGAAAATATTGCTGCCTATCATATTACATCCCCATAGCTTACACGCGAGCACAAACGTCAGCTGCACTTAAAAAGAAGTAATAAAGACAGGGATCACAGTAGGAAAATGGCTCAAAGGGCTGCACATGCAGGGAGTATGGGAACCAAAAGTGAGAAGACAAAGAAGTTTCTAAGTAGTTTGCAAAAGTGGCAATGGTTTAACATAAAATCCTATATAGATTCACATTTAAATTTAGAATCACTTATGTCCCTTCAATGTGGACTTACATTCAAGTCCACTTAAACCAACCCAGGATACCTTCTGTCTTCCACTCTGTAGTATGCATTATTTTTTTTTTTTTAAGTCTCAAGATAAAGCTTCCAACAGCACAGATCTTATACTATGACAAGCATATATTTTTCTGAAAGTTTAATTTAACTTTCCAACATTTGGGAAACTTCATTGTAGACCAGGAGATCATTTGACTACATCTATTTCATTTTGATTAAAGAGATAGCAATATAGATATTTATTTAAAGGAAGCAATTTCTACAGCTGTGCAGAGACTCACACAGTGCAAAACCATGATTTTCCAACTAACAAAAAAGACTTAAGTTTTAAAACGAGTTCAAAAACCTTTATCTGAACAGAAGGTGATTTTGTTGACATAGCACTCAACTAGTGCTGCCCATAAATTGCAGTGATGCAGCTGTTAGTGTCCTGCTCTGGGGAATGGTGTTTTATAAAGCTGTCCACCTTATGAGACTGTTTTACTGGTACCTTTGACATTGCTTCTGAGAAAATGTATCAAGGGTTTAAAAACTGGCGAAACACAAGAGACAACTTAAAAAAGAGGCCTAAAGTCAGTTTCCCAAACCCATTCTTTCTAGTCTTTCAGATTCATTAAATTTCCTACATCTTTAATTCCTAAAATTCTAGTATTTTTAACTGAATTGCGATGTCCTTTTCAGGATTTTTTTTTTTTTTTTTTAATGCAGGGTATTTGAAGAACAATAACCAAATTTGTTCTTTTTATGAAAAAAGCCTGTGTAAACATTTTCCCTGTAATGGGGAAACCTCTCTTCCACTCTTTCAAAGTATGTGACTGGTTTCTGCTTTCACCTCCAATAAGCTGATCTGCCTTTCCCAGTTTGAAGAAACTTTATTAAAGCATTGTCTTTATGTTATGCTTATTCCTTGGAGTGTAAAACTTTGAATTTGGGTTTGATTAAGAAGACAGGTGTGGATTTTTTTCAATGTTTGAGCATTGTCATTAGGACCATTTATATTCCTCAGAGAAAATTAGAAGAAAAGGATAGCATTGCTGTTTCCCCAATTCCCCTTTTGTCTAACAGGATAGTCCACCAAACAATAAACAAATCATGTATATCTTTATTTATTCATTATAACCTGTATTTAATATGCCCATAAACTTATTCGCTTATTCATCTTCTGTTCGCTTGTAAACTGAACCACACAGGATATACAAAAATGATTTAATGGAGCATTCAGAATATATTTCAAAGAGATCTTTCAGTGCTTCAGGAGGAGTCAAGGCTTCTGCTTAAAAATATATGCATATATATTTCTTCTGTCTGAATCGTGGACAAAATCATCACTGCTGATACTCTTTTTCTCTTGTAAGGAAATAAGTAACAGCGCCCAGAGTGCTGTCATTTATTGAATGTCTTCCTGAAAGGAAGGGGATTGACTGACTACAACTGCTACAAAATTCCATCACTGTAAATACGAGAATAGATTATATTTCAAATAATAAATTTCCATAAAGGAATTAATTCTGTCTGACAGTCATCTCCCTCTGAGACATGTTAGCTCAAGGCTATTGACTGGGCTTATTAGTGCTAAATATATAGTACATACTGAATGTTCTTTAAGAATAAAAATTGAGAACAGTTTTGATGTTGTGTTCTCTTCATCTGCCAATATATCTTAGCATATTAAAAGTGTCAAAGTAATGCTAGATTTTAAAACTTTCCTTGCAGGAGGCAGAACTTGCAAGTTTGAAGCAACTTCTCTACCCTTACATTCCTACCTTAGGGTCTTCCCATTGCAATAGTCAACTCCACACAGTTGTAAAAAAAAAGCAAATTCATAGTGGCAAGCTTGGGTTTTTCTTGGTCAAGCTACAAGACATGAGCTTGTCTGGGACCTTAGATAGTGCATAAACAAAGATGTCTTCTCTTGATGAAAAGCAGTGTGGCCAGCAGTTCTAGGGCAGAGATCATCCCCTTGTACTCAGTACCGGTACAGGCTGCACCTCAAATCCTGTGTTAAGTTTTGGGCCCTTCACTACAAGAAGGACATTGAGGTGTTGGAGTGTGTCCAGAGAAGGGAGCAAAGCTGTTGAAGGATCTGGAGCACAAGTCTTATGAGGAGCAGCTGAGGGAGCTGGGCGTGTTTAGCCTGAAGGAAAGGAGACTCAGGGGTGACCTTATTGCCCTCTACAACTCCCTGAAAGAAGGGTGTAGTGGGGGTCAGCCCCTTCTCCCAAGTAACAAGTGACAGGACAAGAGGAAATAACCTCGTGTTGTCACAGGGCAGGTTTAAATTGGATATTAGGAAAAATTTCTTCATAGAAAGAGTTGTCAAGCATTGGAACAGACTGCCCTGGAAAGGGGTTGGATCACTAACTCCTTCCGCATGTGTCATACAGTGATTTATTAAGTGAAACACTGTGCTGGTCACACTTTCATTTCAGCGATTCTACATGCTGCACATACATATTTTAGGAATCAAAGGCAGAATACAATAGTACTTTAAAAGAATGTTCATATGATCATACAGAAATTTTATAGGGGGAGGAAATGTTTGTGGCAGGAAATCATCTGGAAGTCATGCTTCCATGAGACAAGGAAGAGACTTTCCCAAAATAAGCACTAGTAAATTATTCTAAGTTGGGTGCAGCTTGCACATAATTAGGACCTTGTATTCTAACTTCAACAGCCCCAGAAGAAAACAATCTCAGATCTCCTCAAAGCCTGAATTCAGTAGCCGGAAAATCTAAATATGCAAAGCTCAAGACTGCTTTGTTCAGTGCTGTTGCTGCAGGGCTCTTGTCTATAATCTAGCAATTACAGTATTTGCCTAGCAGTATGAACAATTCCCTATACAGCACTCTGCAGCTCAACCTGATGCAAACAAGCTCAAGTCTCTACACCAGATTTTGTCTTCAGATACACATGCAATAATCCCTCTGATACACGTAAGACAAATTCCTTTCAAAGGAAAAAATGAGAATTTTTCCACAGGCTTGGATCCCAGTCTGTCAGCATTAACAAGGGTGAGGTAGAGAAAGAAACAGAGAAAGTATGTTACTTATCCTTTACAAATAAAATTTAAAAATAAAATAAATAAAATGATAAAATAAAATACACTTGAGAAAGCAAATACTGTGAGGATGAAAGTTACAGTGCTTAATTTAAAATGTGTTAACACAACTATTTCACACCTTAAAGTTTTATAAGAGAATCACATTCAGAAAGATTTTTAGCTCTATTTGGAAGGCTGTGTATCTGTAAACCAAGGTATAATTTGATCAATGGCCTAAAAATGTAGGGGTTTTTTTTCCACCCAAACTGTATCTGTATAATACCAACAATCTTCATTTCATTTGTGTTTTATAGAGTGCTGTTTCTCTGAGAAAACATGAGAGGACATAAATTCCAAAAAAAAAAAATAACAGAGCTAGAAATAATTAATCATTATTTTAAGATACCAAGGACAATACTTCTATAAAATGTTATAAAATGTACTTTTTATATAAAAAATAAAGAAGAAAACAAGGTTAACTTGTGAGACAGGATAATCAGCATCTATGAAGAGTGATTCATCAAAGCAGTTTTTTATACAGCAGTCTTAAGAGTAATTCAAACTAAAAATTAAAATTATATCTTCACATGAAGTTTTATAGCATATTTTCTAAACAAAAGTGAAAATTTTGGCAAAAAAATTTCTAGAGATATCTTACAGGAGGTAATTAGATTTTTTGCCTGTAGTTTAATTACTCAAAAGCATACTACATTTTCAAATAGCAACTAAGAGAAATATTTATTAAAAATATGTCTTAATTGTAAATGGTTACAGAATACTTTCAGAATCATCTTTGACACATCTTTACAGCAGGCACACTTGCACACTAAGTGCTGAGCATAGCACATTCCTGAGGCATCTTTACTTCACTGCTATTTTAATACCAATTTAAATGTCCCTTTTAGTCCAGACTCACTATTGAATTTCAGAAATACACTCCCAAGTATCCATATTCTTTTTTTCTGTATGTGAAGAGTACAAGAAGATTCATTTTTATTGCTTGGTTAAAAAATACATAAAATAGGTTTTCTTTGAAAAATCTGATTTTAATTTAAGTGAAAAATACTAATCATTCTTATTTACAAAATAAGAGTGTACTGTGTAGGAAAGAAGGAAAAAAAAATCAAACCAGACATAGAAGTTAACACTGCTTAGAAGACCACATACAAAGTAATGCTTGTCAAGGGCTGCAACACAGGTGCAAAATATGATGTGGCCAGACTGACATACGTGTACCTTCTCATTTGCAATGTACTTTCTATACAGCTCACATTTTTGCAAACAAAATTCAATAAATAAAAGCAGCCACACTTTTAATCTTTCCCTCCAACACAGAAATTCAGCTTCATGCTGAGAAGTGGGCATGTGTAACCAAAACTTTTTGAAAGGTTGGACAAATGAACTTCTCAGCAATGAACAGATGTTTCTGCTCATGCAGAAAATGAATTTACCACTAGCTACTAATCTTTGTCTCCTCCAGCTGCTCCATTGTGTTCAGTAGTAAAGATTGACCTGATAATATCTTATGCTCTTCCTTTGTAATATCCTTCGAGAACAGCAAGAAAACAAAGAACAAGAACATTCTACTCAAAAAAATAATTAAAAGATCAAAAGGATTTTTATTGCCTTTTGAGATGTCCTTCAGTAATTCTTGGCAAGACATTCTTTTCCTGGTAGAACACTTTAGGATAAAGTTGAGTAAACTTTTGCTTAGCTCCTTGCACGTACTTTTTTTAAAGCAGTTTGTTTCTCCAGAGGAAATAAAACTACTATCTTAAAACTAGAGTTCCCATAAGAATATGAAATAGTTGACAAAAATCTTTCAAAAATAGACTTTAAAGGGCACCAAAGAGTTCAGGACAAACAGTATTCATCTCTCATTCAAGTGTCTACAGAAAGTATTAGTCTTGTCTGTGGACATCTATAAACCATGCAAAAATTCTGGTCTCCTGCTAGGGTACATGCACACCGAGGACTGTCAGCTGTCAGCAGTACAATTCCACGTTATTCTATGCCGTGCACTAGCAGCAGGTGTGCAGTGAACTAACCTTGAGAAAGTAATGAAAAAAAATTGAAAAACAGTGATGGATGTTACAAAGGAATTACTAGATGGCAGTTCAAAGCCTAAAAGGGAGGGAAGATTCTGCCATTATAGTTGATTCTGCAAGAAATTTTTTAGTTTCCCAGAAACATTCTCTTTTTCCTCATTTCTCCAGTCAACCTAATAAAAGACACTGAGATATTTCCTCTGTTATGTTTCACAGATATGTCTTTTGTAATTCTCTCTCAGAAGAGGTAGCACTTTATAGTATAATAAACAGACAAGCAAAATCTCTATACATTATTAAGATAATAAGTAAATTTATTCAACTACTAAAGAAATTAAAAAGTTATTCTCATAATAAAAAATGTCATAACACAGCATCAAACTTTTAAAATCAGTGAAGACTTGCCTATTAGTCTTTAAGATCAGTCTGGTATAGCTATATATTCAAGTTAGGACATTCATCCTTCTTTCTTTACGTGCTATGATCCTTCAAACGTATTAGACATAGAAATAGTCCTCTAAAGAACATACTTTATTGAAAGAGAAAAGGGAAATGAAAACCTATACCTTCCACTTCATTAAAAAAACAAAACAAAACAATAAAAAACAAGCAAACTAAATAATAAACAAACAAACAAAAAGAGTTTCATATACTTTCAACCAATTTCAAAAACATCTTAATATACCCATAGCTGAATTATTTCATCTGGATCCTATTGTGAATAAACTTTTATTGGAATTATTGAAAAAAACAGTCCTAAGAGGTTCCAAATTAAAAGGTTATTGCCAGCAATAAATTATTCAGACAGAGTTTAAAATTCATACTGTTTCCAAAGCATTTACTTTTGGATACATGTGTAACTATACATTTTCTCAGTTTGTGGTAGAAAAGCAGAGCCTGTGTGGGTACCATGTGCCACTTTTTTTCAGTTTATAAAATGAAAACTCTGCTAGTCAGAGTAGTTGCAGGAATTTATGCTTAAGTACCAATCTACTCTCCAATACAATTACATTGTTAGGAATGCACAAGGAGATAACCTTAAGGTACCAGGAACTGTCGTGGATTTTAGTTTTCTTTGCTCTACAAATGTTTGAAAACCACATTCTGCAATAACTAGTATAAACTCAACAACAAATTATACTTTTCTTTTCCTCTGAGAATCACATTAATAAGGAAAATTCAAAATTTGGTGGTCAAGATCAAGCAATTATTCTCATAAACATCACCAATTTAATGTTTCCCCCAGCAAACCATCAAATAGCCTTTTTTCTTTCAGAAAAAGTAGAAGTAAATAGGCAAGCTCTGCATGAAATACGTGAATGTGAATTAGCTTATGAACTAAATCAGTCTGGACTGCAGATTTCATAAATATACCATACAATTCTCCTCAAGCTGTCTGATTTTTATGCTGATAGACCTATCACATCCTGTCCAATGATCAGTAAACATCTGTACTTCCTCTGGCTCTATATGAGGGACTCCTCCAATACAGTGAAAAGAACAAGTGTGTTGAACCAAAACAAAGGTGTCTGTGCCATAAGAGGCATTCATTACTGAGTAAAAATAATTTCATGCTTGCAGTTTCTGTTGGGAGTTTCTGTTGATTGGCTGGTTGGTTGGTTTGATGTGGGTTTTTTGTGGATTTTTAATTTTTTTCTTTTTTTCCTTTTATTTAAGGTAAAGAAGACAACTTATCACCATGCAAATGGTAAAAGAGTAAAACTGGTGACGATGTATGGTCGTTGTGTAGCTGTTTCTCGCTTCTTATCCCCAATTCCCCCCACTAATTATCTGAAAGACCATGGGACTACTGTATGAAAAGTAAGGTGTTTGGAGAGCTGTTGGCATGCCTTTAAATATGGTACTGATTAACGTACGGGGTGTGTTTTATTTTCTCAGGTGAACCAAAAAAAGTTATGTAGAATTCCAGAGATTTTTGCTAGCATCAGGCTGAATTACAGAGCTACTTTCATATCATCTTTTGTGCCATGTGCTCTGTGGTAGTGGTAACCTTGGGTCACATTAGGCAGACTATACTCTGTATCTTCTAAGCTGAAAAACAATGAATAAAAAGAAAGAATCATAGATGGCTATATTACAAATTTTCCAACAGTGTAATTCCCACAAATTTTTGTGGGCGGATCTGTCTTGTAGGAGTTCATATTAAAAAAAAAAATCAAACAGGAATGCCACTGAAGCAGAGAGGATATTTGCTTTTCTGCTGGATGACATATGTTGTAGTTATAGCTAAAGATTGTCGACACTGGCAAGGCCATTTTCCAGTAAAATTGACTTTCCCCATTCCCAGTCTTTTGCTACCTTGACTTCCAAATGGCAGGACTGACAGATTTTAGCAGAAAGAGTAATTCACACATATTATATCTTCAGCATGAGGGCTCGGGGTAAACTCTACATGACATGGTAGCAATAATAACTGAATCATGACCGGTAGGAGAGGTATTCATGTCATGCTGGAGCTGTCGTGCAGGTGAGAGTTTCTTTGGAATTTGACACAGCACATGGAAAGGATTTGTATTTTTATGGTGTCCTGGTTCCAGCAAGGACAGGGTTAATTTTTACAGTATCCAGGTCGGGGCACAGCTAGGACCTGGAGGTTATCCTGTACCACCTCACACCATTGCCCAGAGCAGAAGGAAGGGATAATTTCTTCGGAGAAGGCATTCCATCCAGTCGAGTAAGTGTGGCAGAGGAAGAGCAGTCATGTGTGAATCGTTTGCCTCTCTTGTACACTTTGTTATTGACATTGTAGCTGTTACTGTTCATTTTCTTATCTCATTGCTGTCTCCAGTAAACTCTTCTTATCTCAATCTGTAATCTTTACCTTTTGCGTCTCCAATTCTCCTCTCCAGCCCACCACAGGGAAGGGGGAGGGACAGCAAGGGAGCAGCACATGGTTTCAGTGGCAACACTAGTTTGGGGAATAACATTCCTAAACATATGGACACCTAAAAAAGAAAATAAAGTTGGGAGTAAAGTTGCATTACTTAGTACAAGCCATCCTTCCAAGCAAACTGCTCACACTTTTTCCTAAGTATCCTAAAAAATGGTCAGCTAGAGGATTGCTACTAGCAATCAGTTTAGCCTGCATGTGTCTGGACAGCTGTTCTAACATGTTTTTAATCTATTTACTCATAGGAAAATTCTCTAACCTATGATAATTAGAATTAGTCTCATTTACAAAGAATTTCCAGAGTGTGAACAGGATGAATGCACATGTGTATCTAATTCCCTTGTTGCTGCTGTTTTAATCTGCATTTTGCTATTTATGGGAGTCCAGGAAGAAGAGTATTTAATTCCTGAGACTCAGAAACTGAAAATCTCTATTTGGCTTCCTGAAGGAAGAAATACTGTCAGAACACAAACCAATATGCATTGCTACTTGGGAAAAAAAAAAAAAAATACATCTGTCCTATTAAGTACCGTCCATTTTAATTGATCTTATATAAAATAAAAATCCATTCCGGGAATACTACTTGACTGTTCTAAGGATCTAGGCTGTATATCTGCAGCAAGTAAAAAACCCATCAACGTAAAAATGAGGCACCTTTTCTTTGAGTAGGTGTTTCTGCTAATGGATTGCCGATTTTCATAGTGAAAAAGCCACACTGAACATTCATGCAATATAACATATCCATAGAAAGGTTTAGGTAGGAAGGCAAGTTTAAAGATCACCTGGTTCCAACCCTCATGCCATAGGCAGGGACACCATTCAGAGATTAGTTTGCTCAAAGCCCCCTCCAGCCTGCTGTTAAAAACTTCCAGGAATGGGGCATCTACAGCTCCTCTGGGGTAGTGTCTCACTATCTTAATCATAAAAAATTTCTTCGTGATGTCTACAGGTCCCAGAAATAAATAAATAAAAGAAAAAACCATCTTTCTTTTAAATCTCCTTTAAATATTGAAAAGCCATAATAACATGTTCCTACAGCATTCTCTTCTCCAGGTTGAACAATTCCAGCTCTCTCAACTGTTTTACTCAGGCATCATGTTTAACAGGTCTATGCCTTTCTCACACTGGAGAACCCTGAGCTGGATGCAGCATTCCATGTGGGGTCTCACCAGAGCGGAGGGGCAGAATCACCTCCCTTGACCTGCTGGCTACACTGCTTTTCATACAGTCCAGGATATAACAGCACTGAAAGCACACATTGCTGGCTCAGGTCCAGGTTTTTGTACACCAGTATCTCCAAGTCCACCTGTGCAGGGCTACTCTCAATGCATTAATTCCACAGCCTTTACTGTTGCTGGGGATTTTCCCATCCCAGCTGCAGCACGTTTTATTTGGTTTTGTTGAAATTCATGAGACTATGAGATTAATATGGGCCCACACCTTAAACTTGTCAAGGTTCCTCGGGTTGGCATCCCTTCCTTCCAGTGAATCAACTGCACCACTCGCTTGATGTCATCTGCAACCTTGCTAAGGGGACACTCAAACCCATCATCCAAATCTGTGAGGCAAATATTAAGTAGTGTTGGTCCCAGTATGGATCTCTGAGGGACACCACTTTCAAATGGTTTCCACTTGGACATTGAGCCATTGACTCTAACTCCTTGGATGTGACCATCCAGCCAATTCCTTATCCATCTAATAGTCCATCTGTCAAACCCGTCTCTCCAATTTAGCAGCCAAAATGCTGTGTAGGACTGAATAAAAGGCTTTACACAAGTCTGGGTGGATTACGCAGTAGTTCTTACTGTGTCTACTGATGCAGTCAGTACATTGAAGATGCCACTTTATTTTACTTAGCAATAAAATAAAAATTGGGATGCTATTCCAGTTCCTACCACACTTGTATCACTGGGGTTCTATTAAAGACATAGTAATATTGAAGATAGGCAGAAAACAAGGATCAGCTGAAAGTGCTTCACCTATCTGCAGCATGCTTCTGAAAACAAAAAGAAGTTTGCGAGAGTATGAATATACAAGACTGGAAAAGACATTTATTTTGACTACATATCACACTCATCTTTTAGAATTATCTTAGAAGTACCCCGACACCAGATTTATGATAATTCTGACTATGACTGCAAATTGCTGGAAAATGGCAGCACACATGCCTAACAGCAGTTACTACCACTTTGTATCCATCTCACCTGCCAACCTTCATGTCTTGGATTTCTCACTAGTCTCCTCGCTGGGCTTAGGTATAAATGTTTAGATGTCCCTTTTTCTATTAAGTCAATCTTTTTTCTTGCTGCTGATCATGAGCTGCTTATCATGGAGCAATACGATTATGACACCTGCAATCTGTTAGTCAGTCACAGCAATGTGCGACTCGTTTCACACTTTTTGCATAATGCAATCTCTCTGTTTAATATGCCCTAAATCTTATTTTTAATTAGAAAATCAAAATCTTCAATTTAAAATTTTTGGATGGCTCCATGTCTATGGAAAAAAAGGTGATTTGCATGATATTTATCTCATCCAGAAATCAGAGAAGAAACTCATTGCAGATGCAAACAAGTGAGCTTTGGCATAATAAATGAAATCACTGCATTAATGAAGTGCTATGGTTGAGATTCTTCATGCTTACAAATCTTGACAATCTAAGACTTCTGTTTTCTTTCAAGGACAGAATTTTGTGTACTTGTGTTGCTTTAGAAGACCACATCACATTAAAGCATTTAGTACAAAACACACCTATACATGCGCAGGACTTAAGATGCATGATGTCTTAACTTTATTAATACAGACAGCTATATTTTTGTTTAACACTAGATTCATTAGTAGCATAGATTTGATCATCACGAGAGTTTATTTTTCAATACAATATTGTCAAGTAATTGAATTTTTAAAAATACCTATTGATGTGACCCAGCCCAACTTGCACACTCTAGTTTTATCATGGTTGCCATTCTAAGCAGTGTTAAACCAACTTGCAGAGTGTGTTGGAAGAGATTATCTTCTCCTAAATAGCATCAAAGGCTTTTATTAGTATTGGAGAAGTGAAGAAATATATTTGCCTGCTAGAATAATTGTCAGTTTTGAAAATCTGTCTTATTTCTTTAGTGCTTCTCAGTATAAATTACAATACTCCCAGCCTCAAAGTGAAAATTTTGCACAGTAACACAAGTGGATTAAGAAACTGACAGTAGAATTAGTCCTAACAGGTGCTCCACAATTAAGCAAATCTCCTAGAAGCTCAGGTGTGGGTTGATGTCCAGCTCTGAAATGATACCTGTAAAGTATCTCCTGGTTTGGTGGCTTTGCATATCTGATGTCCCTGTGACTTAGTTCGCAGCAGACTAGACTGGAACCATATAGTCTCAACATGCTAATCTTGGCAAAGAAACAGATCAAAAAGTTCCCATCTTTCTTGATCTCGTCTCTGTTTCTGCCCATATGTTGCTTTCTGTCCTTTTTTTTCAGAAGGTTATCTCTTAGCTTAAATCAGCCTAGTGATTCAGTTTTTTCTGAAGACAGAAAAAAACTGCCAGCACAGCCAAGGAGATTGTGAAATCTTACAGAGGGGTGAGAAGAAGAAGGAGAAGCTATTTCATTAATTACTTCATATACCACCTTTTCTGTTAAATTCAGAAAATCCTGAAGTACAGTCCGAGTAGAGACCACAAGAGAAGCAACACAGCAGCTAAGACAGACCTATGCAGGTCATCAATCAACTGTATTCATAGTTCTGCTAAGATATTTATTACATGTGGCTGCAAAAAATAAGGAAGCATGACATTCTGGCATCCCAGGAGCTGAGTGAACAGATCAGGGACATTATAGCTTTCATTTACTTATGGCTGAAAGCTTTTCAAGACTACAGCCAAACAAGCAAGTACAGGTAAAAAAAAAGTAAATCCTAGTACAACTGAAGCCAAACACAAGTTTTTATGGAACACAGCAGGAGCACCAGAGGTATTTAAATCTTTTGCAATTTAGATGATACTATTACTCTTCACAGCCTGATAGCATAAAGCTCTTCTCTTCCTACCATTAGAACAGCTTTTCATGGACTGCTGAGCCCAAAGTGTGTAAGGGTATAGTGAAAGGCTTTAAGAAAAAAAATGGCTGTTATTTTCTAAGCCCAAAAAGAGCTGCTTTGTCTCCTTCCACCCAGTGCTGTTCACAGAGAATGGTACAGACCCTGCTAGGATGTTCTCGATTCCAAAATGATAAATCGAGAAACCTAATAGCGCCAAACTGCTACCACTTTTTATTTTGTATTTTTAGATAATGATAATTTTGCCTTGGTACACATTAAATCTTAATGGGAGGATAGAGTTGTCTACAAATTAATCAGCAATGACAGATGCCACAGTCTAATTATAACACTGAAATGTGCAAAGAACTGTAATGAAAACTGATTACTATCCACATAATTTCTACAATTTTAATTATAATAAATAACTTAAATGACTAATTATATAAGTAAGTCACATTTGCCTATGCCATTCCTCATTATAAAATTTCTACAGCAATGGAGCTGCTATGCCATATATTTTTTGTTCCATTAGTTTACTTATTCCATTATGGCCTATTTCAAATGTCTTTTTCTGAATCAGAAAATTTAATTTGCATGTTATTTCTGTAGGATGATGCTTAAAGAAGTAGCACACAATATTTAATTAGTATTTAAGCCACAAATAATACAGAAGAAATGTATCTTTGACATAACATTGACCAGATAAGAGGAAATTGCTTCAAGTTGCAGATTTAAATAAGGTAGTAGAACAAATTTCTTCACCGAAAGGGTGGTCAGGCACTGACATAGGCTGCCCAGAATTGTGGTCATGCTCTCTGGAAATGTTCAAAAAATGTGAAGATGTCACACCTGGGGGCATGGTGCAGTTGTGAACACAGCGGTGTTAGGTTAACAGTTGGGCCTGATGATCTTAAAGGCCTTGTCCAACCATATTCTATGATTCTATCTTATCACTTAAAAGTTAGAAACAGTCAATAAACTACCTAAGACAAACACCCTCCAAAAAATTCCATCTTTTTAGAAGCCTAAGAACATCCAGAAAGTCCTGATATATGTCCACCATGAAGGGCTGATTTCAAGCCATGTGAGAGAAAATACAGGGAATTGCAGACCTCAGGAACTCTTCATGGAAAGTGGTAAGAAGCATCTTCTATGCTATCTTCAGTTAAAACACTTAAGGATGTTGATAGATGAAGGAAGCGGGGCTAAGAAGGCCTGGAAGAGCTCTGAAAAGAGCAAAATGTGTACAGAACAGAAAAAAAAATTCCTCCAAAAGAATAGAATTTGCCTCCAAAGGAAGGAATATTATCTCCTGTGAAGACAGAGTTGAAAGAACCATACTCACGTGAGCACTGAAGTTCTTATTTGAGCTCAGAACTCCCATTACCACCTTGAAGTAGGGCACTCAAGCAAACAAACCAATTTCTGGTGAAGAGAGTGGTATATAAAAATTCTCTTGTGCATTTTAGGGTCTTAGTATACTGTCCTAAGAGTTAGAGTTTTATGGTAATTGTGGAGAAAATGGCCGGATAGAATCCCAAGAGGGCACTGAGTCCCTTATTAGATACCAAATCAGTTCTAACAATACAAAATTTAAATATAAGCGGTAGTCCTAATACACAAAGGGCAGTGCATGCAAGCAATACCTAGGCGAGCACACGCACGCAAACACATAGAGCTCATTTTTGTCAAATGAAACAGTTTCCCTGCATGCTTTTGGGCATATCATGTAGGAATATCAAGCCCCTTCTGCAGCCCTCCTCTAAGAGCAGTTGCACCCTCCCTCTGCATATACACACCCTCACATGCAAGGAATTTGTGTGCACGTGCTAATTCAAGCCTATACAAAAATAGCATCATAGTGGTGTTGCCTCTAGCTTTCAGATGCTGGCCCATGAATTTTTATTTCTTGATAAAACATGCACTTCACCAAGACAGGCTTTGCGCATGGTTGAATATGTGTCTCCTTTGAAAACAAGACTACATATCCTGCAGTGTTCAACTCACTTTTTAAAAATCCATTCACACTGAACTATATTCTGCATATGCCAACACCTATTCTGAGACTGAAAGACAGAAGAGTGTGTTCTGATGAAACAGGGAGAAGGGTGGGGAGAGATGCAAAATATTTAAAGCAGAACTTCTGAAAACGTAAAAGTCTAAATTGGCCCAGATGCTTAACTGCTTTGAGCATCCCTGGGCATACAGCTTGTGCCTAATGAAGCAGCACTAGTTTGGCCTTTGGATGTAAGCAACACATTCAGTCGCCCCTGACGCATCACTGAAAATAATTGGACCACGCTAAAGGATACCAGATGAGTGCCAGAGATATATGTCATTCAACATATAAATGTCGTAATTACTTCAGCTAGGGGAAGAAATGCCCAAAATAAAACCCTTATAAAGGCTGGCAACATAAAGCGCATTCTCAATTTGAATATAAATGAGTTTAAAAATAAAACTGTTTATTTGCTTCTTAGGTTTGCAGTGTTCCCTCTTTTTATCCATGATTTACTGTCATTCATTACTTAATTTACTTTGATTCTGGTAAATTAGTTTCATTTTCTAAGCCTTCTTAGCAAGTCAGTTAGACAGATGGAAAACTATCAGTATTAGAACTCAAATTCTTCACTGTTCAGGGATTTTCAAGTGTTTTCCAAACAAGAATTGATCAAATAATTGTCCTTCTTATACAAGATGATGCTTGACCCAGAAAGCAGCGGTAGCCATTTGACAGCATTAAAAATAAAGTTTTGAGGGTAAAATCTCATCTCTTCTGTTGCTGGTGAACTGGATGCAAGTTTTGTCATAGACACAAAATCTTAATCTGATTATTTCACAGTAACCGTGGAGCTTTAGCTCATAAAAATTCTGCTTCCTCAGCACTCTTCACTGCAGCCAGGTCTACTCTGCCTCCTGCTCCATCTAAGGACAGCAAGGAACCTACTACAGCCTTGAAACAAGGAGGTGCAACAGCCTAGCAGGTGCAATAGCTTAGCAGAAGCACTAGCTGTTGATTATTCTAGGTGAAAACTTTTCAGATATGATTCTCCCAGTCAGTAAGAGACCTGTGCAAGCATTTTACTTCACCATGGTTCATGGAAGGAGGATGAGAGACAACACGCATAACTTGAAAAAAGGAGGGTCAAACTGGAGATAAGAAACATCTTTTTTCCCCTGACACTGCTTGGAGTAGGAGGTTGAATAGACTAGAGAATTCTTGAGGTTCCGTCCAACCTGACTCATGGTTCTGCATATGCAGAAGACATAGGAATATGGTTATTACTAGGACCTGCTTTGTGCATTTGAATGAATCGAAACAGCAATAGCTACTGCTCCTCCTTCTGAAACCAGTGACCACACCCCTTTTTGCTAAAGGTTCTGATAAAAGCTGATGTTCTAGCACACATGGATTTTTAAAAATGTTATATAAATCTTTAGTCTTTATGAAAATAAACATGCATCACACAGACTAAAACATACATACCCCTTTCACAAACCTGAATTGCTACTATTTCTTCAACAGCCATGAAAGGATTTCAGGTTATTTGAAGGAATACTACATCAGGGAAATCAGACCTTGATAGACCTTGATAGACCTCGATTAGTTTTAAAGAAAACTAATTAAATTAGAGTCAAGCATCATTTTAGGTACTATATATTGTTTGATTCTCAAGCCAAGACATCTTTAAGGTGGAGTTTTTGTGGTTTAGTTTGGTTTGGTTTGGTTTGGTTTTCTCCCTAATGTAAAAGTTCTCTCTTTCCCACTTCTGTTTCAGTGATTTGAACAAATATTGAGAAAAACTGGCTATGGAGAACTTGTCAATGTGCTGCAAATATATAATGAATTCAGAAGAGGTAAAAGATAATTATTTTCTTGATCTCTTGATTATTAAAAAAAAATCCATGCTATTATTTGTAAAAAAACAAGGAACAACATAAGAACAAATGCAATTCTAAAGTTGAAAATTCACCTAAATGGTTTGATAGCATCATTATTTGTGTGTTACTAAGAATTTGATAAGACAGAGATAATTTTCTCAAAAGGAACTGTTGACTCAGATTCCTAGAAGTATTTCTTTTGGCACAAGTGTGTATCTTCAATCCTCTCTAACATCTAGAAGTCAGTTGGCTAGGATACTAAATGCTTACTTTGAGCACATAGATTTTCAGCTTGTGTTAGAAAAGAATCAATCTGGTGTTTTATGCTGCAGTCCCCAACACTGGACTGGGGTGTAAGGGACCACAATGTCAGTATTGGGACCAGAGCCCTTTATCTCACAGACATTGCTCAATGTAACAGCAATGGATGCATAGTGAGGGGAATGAGCAGGAAGAAGATCCAGGCTCTGACTACAGCCTGAGATGTCAGAAGCTGCAGAAAAAAGCATCAACAGGACTTCAGTGCAGGGTAATGAGGTGTTGAAATGTAAAGTCGTGTCTTTTCTTATCCTAGAAGGCACTGGCTGTTTAGTTGCATAGTGCCACACTTCCAAAGTGTGTCAGGGCATTCTTCAAGTAAGGCCAAATATGGGTGGAAATACCATGTGCAGAAGCAAGGTTCAGGCTGGGTCTGCCACGCATAAATCAAATTTTAACATCCTGGTGTTTCATGATGACACTCTGCTAAACCACCAGAACCGAACCCTAGACAAAGTCATCAGAAGGTTGCAAGGTAGGGTAGAACACTGCCTCCAAATTAGTCGGAAGACTCAACAAAAAGTGACTAAAGAGTAACAGTGGTTTTGGGACAAAATAATTTTAAAAGGATTCATTATTAAGCTGTTAAAAAAAAATCCAAGCAGATATTTTGCCGCTATATAAGATTCAAAATCTTCACATGATGAACAGCTCATGAGTAAAAAAACAAGTTGTGACAGCCAGTGCCTGTTTAAATCTTCAAAAGGATCAAAGGCCTCTTTGTCTTTTGCTTCATGCTCCTGGAATTGGTTTCAGACATTGTCAACACAAATGAAGTTGATGAATTTTTTGTTTCCAATCCATACTGGTGATCAAAACATTTCTATTCTTGACAAAGACTTCTCAAGAAACAAGACTAAGCCACTTATATATTCTAGCAGAGGAAGACAGTCAAAGAGAAGGCCAAGCTCTCAGCAGAGTATTCTGAGGAGAGAGATGAATGAAAGCACATTCTTCCAATTATAAATGCAGAAGCAAGTAAATGAAATCCTAGAAGTTTTATTAACTGGTGTTATTCTAATGCATTTTCTTTTGACATATTGAACATATCACGGTTACAAACTGGTAGCTAATGGGAATCAGTGTCTTGACATGAAGTTTCTGTTTTGGAACTGCAATACGCAGGCCCCCTGAGATTCCTCCTAAAACTACAGGAGTGGAGGGTGGGGGATTGTTATTCAGAGCAACCTATTCCCAGTTTTACCATCTGCTATCTCATGTTTAATATTTACATAAAGCTTAGAGAAAAAAAGTAATTATGCATCCAGTAAGAAAACCATGCATAAACATTTCTCATTTCAATATTTTACCAGTTTCTTCTCAGAAGTCAGTAACAGAAGAAAGAAGCCTGAATCCAGGAATATGCTAATTGAGGTGTACAGATATTAATCAAGAAACTTAAGAAAAGAGAAAGGAAAGGATTTGGTTTCCTGCACTGGAAGATGATATCCTGGTGCTAATTCACAGGAAATTACAGGAAATAAACAAGAAAGAGAAATGCAGATAATATCATCTGGGACTGAAGAAGAAAAGACTTGCCCCAAACCTTAACATGAATGACTTCAGTAAATGCCTTCCAAAACAGAAGTCAGGCAACTGCAGTTCCAAGCGTCCCCAAAGATATACCAATCCCTAAATTATTTTTTTGGCCTGTTAGTCAGGTTTGAAGGCTGGCTTAGATACAGAAACTGCTAGGGAGACTCTTTATTGTTAAATAGAGTTTAATAATGTATTTTATGAACTTTTAAAATAAATTTAAACAATTTTTCTACATGTAAATCTATTTCATTTTAAATCCTGTTACATGCAACATGACTGAATAAACAAGGCATTCCTTCATACTGAGTAGATAATTTTGGAAAACATCCTGCATCACCTTCTTTTGTTTCCCCTGAGTACCAAGCTGTAACAAGTTTTCTTATCTCCCAGCTGCACAATCAGGCTCTGTACAGATCCAACCATTTCAAGGGGTGAAGGATCAGCAAGGAAAGCTATTGCTTGTAACAAAGCACGACACGGAAGATGGATATTTCCTAGATCTCATTTTGCAAAAGTTCAACATAGAAAGTGGTACCTCCGGGAAAACTGAGGGAAGAAGTGGCTCTTCACTTCCCATAAAAGCACCTAACATATAAATACTCAAAGAATAAGAATTTAATAAATAAAATGCTGCAGATCTGCTGGCCTTTGCTACAGACAGCTGTGGGAGTGGGGCAGGAACCACACTACTGACACTGAGGAGCACTGAGATTTCCAGTTTTGTCAGCAAAACTACCTCAACTTCCTAAACTTCCAGGTGCACCTCAGATAATAAAATGCTTGTCTGGTCTTGTAATCTTTACACATCATTAATCCCCACTCACACAAGAGTCTTAGCACTGATCTCTCTTGTTTCTGAACAAAGAGTAGTTTTGGAAAAGTAAACAATTATAGCAGACAAGCTGAGATCGTTGTTGGATGAATTAATATGAGGTTTTCATAATTTCCATCAAAATGCCAGTCATGGGTTCCCAATGACTGGAGCCTCATTCTCCTATTTGTATATTTTTCTTCCCCCTCTCCCACCTTAGTCTTTATTGTGTGCGATATACAAAACTCCCCCCAAATTTCTTAATCATAATTCATCTCTTAATTGCACTTCATCCTAAAAAATTATATTCTTCTGTGATACCTAGGAATACAGTGCTGAAATGTTTGTGATGAAGCCAAATACTTTACTCACAGTGTTGCAGGATAGATTCAGGGTCTGAACATTTCACTTGAAAGGGCTTACAGAGTCCCACTGTTACCATGGAACACCTTCTCCCAGTCCACAGCCCAGAACCCTTCACTGGACACCTCCTAGGATATCAGGAGCAGAAAAGGTTCTACTTTTAAAGACTAAAGAAAATAGTTCCCCTTTTTGGGCACAGGCTTAATAACAGTGTTTTTACACACAGACTTAGAAAAGTGTACCTTTTTTCGTAGCATTTTCCGGGTAAAGGATGTAAATGACTAAATGAAGTTTGAAGAATATACTTGCATATGTGCTTACACAACTAAAAAAATCTTTTTTTTTCAGCAGGAAGATGACACTTTCATTTAGTCTTTTTATCTCAGTAATCCTTTATTTTCTTTGTTTTATTATGGAATAGGAAAAACATATTTCTCATCCCATAACCTAAACTCACAAGAGATTTGAGTCTGAAACTCCTGACCAGGAGGAACTGAAGTTCAATCTTCTTTGTCCTGACTGCATGTTTTATTCTCTGATCTCCTATGTATGAGGTGTGGTTTCTGTAGTAACATATCTCAAAATCTGGTCCAATTGATGCATTTGGCACACACTGAAAACACATAATAGGCCTGAGTCATGAAAGGCAGGTATCTAAACTCCGGACTTAGGTATCTAAACTCTGGACCTTAACCAGAGATTAAATGAAACTGAGGTTTATTGAAAAATAAAGTATTTGTGTGCATTTTCAGTCTTTATTAAATCTTGGTGCATATTGGAATTTTAAGTATCACAATCTTAGTAACAAAATTCAACAAGAATTTTTCAGTCTTAACATTTTGAATTCAGATTTAAGCCACAGGAATGTCAGTTTATGGGAAGGATGGGATGTTGGTTGAGGAATGGCATAATTAAAATCTAATTAGCTCCACAAAGGAGGCTTCTATGGATGAACAAAAGAGACTCCTTGATGTCAGGGACAATAAAATACAGATTATTTTAGAAAGTTTCAGTATTTTCTTTAGCTACTTTGAATTATAAGATACCCTACATATGAAAGATAAACATTAATTTGTAGAAAACAGTTTCAGCAGAGGGTGAATAACAGTGCAATTATGGAGCTGCAGAAATCTAAATACTCTTTATCTATTGCTCTAGAAGGTATGCACTATAAAATGGCACAAGTTATGTTTAATAGAAGCCCAAAGCTATTGGTATCAGAGGGCAACTTAGTCTTTTCCAAAGCAGACTATTATAAGTGAAATTAGTAGACAAGTGGGAAAAAAAATGATAGGCTTTCTTTGTGGGGGAGGGCGTTACGGTCTATGCATGTGTTTTGGGGTTTTGGAGAGGAGTGTTGCATGAAAGTCAGTATAATTAAATTGATCTTATAAAAGGTGAAGTTTGTTGGACAGATTGTGATTCATTAGGAATGTTTTCATTCTGTGTTTGTTCGTAAGTCTGATATTCACTGTCATCAGAACAGCCTCAAGCCAGAAATGTTCACTTTTTCATTTTCTGTAGTATCTCATGACCAGGAAGGCACAGCTCCTGAGTGGGTAAAGATGATAATGCTGGAGATATTATGCTATGAAGTAGAAATATATAGGAGGTATACACTGCCTGAAAAGAAGCTATAAATCTCATAAATGGATGCAAGAGGAGTAGAGGGGAAATCTGGAGAAAATAGAATTAGGTACTGTCTTTTCAGCTCATTCAGTTTCAGATTTCCAACACCTTTTTCACTGTGTCAGCCACAAAAAAAAAAATGTATTATCCTGGGCATTTACTAACATTTCAGAAGATTAAACTGAAGAAAGATCACAAACACCTTATCACTGAATACCAAAACACCTTGGTATAATCTAAAAGGATGTGCTAAGATATATTTGGATATATTTCAAACATATTTTTTGAATATATTTCAAAAATTTACCAATAGCTCTGTGACTCATGTTGCATTTTGACAGAATAAGTATTTTATAGATACTTTTAATAGTTGTTATTAAAATTTTGAAAGCAAGTGCACTTAAGGAAGTACGTTACTATGCTAATTATCTTAGCAAAGTACCTCAGTCAAAGATAGCCTACAGTTTCAAGGTAAGATCACAAGGAAGACTATATTCATAAGTCCATAAATAAATTTAGCAGATAACCAAATTAAATTTTAGTCTCATGCTGCAAGACAAGGGACCTTGCATGCTCTTTTGCCTTTGCAGTGTTCAGTTTTCCATCTACTCTGCCTCAGGGACCACCTTTGTACCTTTGGATTAATCAAGCAAATGTAAATGTTTGCAAAAAAAACAACCAAAGAAACAAAAAGCCTCACAAAACAAATGAAAGAACCTGCTACAAATCCAAATCCTCTTATGGTGTAAAGTTTGTTCCACTGATTAATTAGAAGAAGTTTCATCACTTGAAAAAAAAAAATCAATTAAGCCACTATAGATTATGGAAGATTTAGAAAATATAAAATTTGAAACATAGATAGGATATATTCTTGGAAAACACACCTTCACCTTCTAGTTGACTTTAGTAATCTACAGTCAGTAGCAGTAGTTTGATTAAAAAAAAATACTTTAATGAATGCATTTTCTCTGCAAATTTTGGGCACGTCTGTTAATGTGTTTTCAGAATTTCCCCACATGATCTGGGCTTCTGACTGATAAATTAAGGGAAATAATAGCAACAAATTCATGACTTCTCAGGGTGGCATCTGTTCTGAAAATATAAGCCTCTTTTATATGTTTTCAAAGCGAAGTCTGTACATAAAAAGAAGTTCTCTCAGGGTTAGATCATATTGGACTCAGATCTCACCAGGGCATCCATTAGCACTAGAGTGACATGTGGAATACTATCAGCAACTGGAAATTTTCAGAGGGAGAAAAACTACGGAAAAATATCCTTTGAATAATAGAAAAGAGAGATGACATTCTCATTATAAGCAGAAACAAGCTGAACAGCTGTCCATCCCGGAGAGCTAACTTTGAGGGACAGAGCAACCAGGACATGGTTTAAAGAAAATGTATTTCATGAGTCCAAAAAATGGTGTATGTCAGCTACAGATAGATAGGAAATTCATCAGAAGCAAATCACAGCAAAAGAAAAATCCTCAATACTGCAAAAAAAACACCTAAGTTATGAATATATTTATTTAACATTAATTATTATATTTCTTTCAAGTATTTCAGGTTGTTTACAAGCATTTTATTACCTCCTGAGAAGAATATCTTTAAAATAGGAAAATTGGGGGAGCTTAAAAAGTATTTGTTTATTTGGCAAGACAAAAATTAAACCTTGTATGCAATTCTTTGTACGCCAGATGAAGACTTGTACCATAATACAAAAGTTATTACAGATTTGCCTGCTTACTATGTTTTCAGGTCAGAGAACAAGAATGAACAAAATTACCCTTGCTGTGAGTAATAAAAGTGTTGTAATAATTATGATTTATATATATACATATTTATTTTAAATTTATATTTATGTTTATATTTATATATATGAGATTTTTATGTGGCACTTTGGACAGATGACATGGATTTGGTATTATTCTTTCATGAGAAGACACTGGCAGCCAAGGGAGCCATCCAGATACATGTTAGGGTCTAATATTATCAGCAATTTAATTAAATGGTCTACATAGCGTTATTTTATCCCTCTTTTACTGAACAGAGTTTTCGTGACAAACAGGTTCCAGAACAACTTTCTTAAAGGAGTTTCCAAGAGAAGCTGTTGGTTTTACAACAATGAACAACTGAAAGTGTGCAAGGAAGAATCTGAGTTAGGAAAGATGTGATCCTATCCTGCCGGGATGGCTGGAAGACCCTGGTGGATAAGAAGATACAGACTTTTTTTTTAAATGTTTTACAAAACACATTATGCTAAACAAGATGACATTTTCTGAGACACCTAAAAATGCTGGAGAGCTGTCCCGCTTTTCCTGCACTTGGAACATGTTCTTTTTCCATATAGAACCTGTCAGAGCCCAGAGCTGGAACTGAGACATGGCCGATACATTTGAAATTAAATTCATGTTCACTAACTTTGGAATATATAGCATTTTTGTACAGGCTAATTATATTCATCCTTTAAAACCAGTTGAGAGAAAGAGGTACTTACAAGCGTGATTCACTGGACGCACCTAAGACGTTCGTATTAACGATGGTTGATCTATGTATCAGAGGCCAATCTAGCCAATTAGTTCCACTAGGAATATCTCAGGTTGGTTGAGATGAATCCTTCATCACCATCAAAACCACTGTGTGCATGTCATATTGTCTATATCCAAGTAAAGGTATTCAAGGAAGTAGCAAAAAATAGGTGATGAGCAATATCAACAACTTTCTGATGAGTAGATACTTCTGAGATTACTCTTCTTGTCAATTAATTGTTGTGGTAATTAGACTGTTGGCAGATTAAAGAGAGGCAGAAATCATATAGTTTGAAAAGTCCCAGGAGGAACACGTGAATCAAGGAGAATAGCCAGCTTTTTTTTAGCCAGTCTGTCTTAACAAACCAAAGCATATTAATTTTCCATGTCTACCTAGTAGGTCAGGAGATGAGGAATATGTGTTTTCTATTCCACATCTTTACTGAGCAACAAGAAATTGGGCAAGAAAGGCAAGAGATTTGCATGGCTGAGTCAAACATGCTGGTAAAAGTAAAGGGAAAGAAGTAATTGCACAGGAAATGGAAACTAGGAAAAGGTGAAACTGTAACTGAGCCAGGCAAGAGATGCAAAGAATAATAGAAAGGGCTTCTACAGGTATGTTAACCAGAAAAGGAAGGCCAAAGAAGGTGTACCCTTACCTGATAAACAATGCTAGAAAACTGGTAACAATGGATGAGGAGTGGGCTGAGGTGTCTTGGGGTGACTTTATGGTGTGTATCCCCTATCACCGCTCTATGCCCAGAATTTAACTCTGTGCCTTTCTGTGCCTTTAAACTGAGCCCGAGAGGGGGGAGAGGAAAAAAAAACGAGNGAGGAAAATTTTTTTCCCGAACCTGGTGGAGGAGGGGTGGTTGTAACCTGCCTTTCTCACAGAGGATATTTCCTCCAAATTTGGCCAAACCAGCACAGGCACTCAAAATTTTTTTAACTCAGTCTTCAACTGTTAGCCTCTCTTCGCAGAGCCCTCAAGTGGATGGACAGCAGGAAGGGGACTGGGAGAGCAAAATGTGACAGCAGGATGGGGACTGGGGGAGCAGAGTGCTTCCTACTGTAAGTGCAGATCAGATTCATGACCACCTGAGGAACTTGGATGTACCCAAGTCTATGGGACCTGATGAAATGCATCCCATAATCCTGAGGGAATTGGCTTATGTAGTTGCCAAGCCACTCTCCATGATATTTGAAAAGTCATGGCATTTCCAGTGAAGTCCCAGGTGACTGAAAAAGGGGAAATATTGTACCCATCTTTAAAAAGCGTAGAAAGGAGGATCTTGGGAACTACCACCCTGTCAGCCTTACCTCTGTGGCTTGGAAGATGATGGAACAAATCCTCCTAGAAGGTATGCTAAGGCACATGGAGGAAAGGGAGGTGATTTGAGACAGGCAGCACAGCTTCACTAAGAGTGACTTCCTGATGGAGTGACTATGTCAGTGGACAAGGGAAGGGTTACAGATGTCATTTATCTGGACTTCTGTAAGGACTTTGACATGGTCCCCACAACATCCTTCTCTGTAAATTGGAGACAGATGGATTTGATGAGGGGACCTTAGGTGGGAACGGAAATGGTTGGAAAGTTGCATCCAGAGGGTAGTGGTCAACAGCTCAAAGTCCAACGGACATCCATGGTGTCCCTCAGGGGTCCATATTGGGACCAGTGCTATTTAATGTCCTCAAGTGCACCCTCATCAAAGTTGCTGATGACACCAAGCTGAGTGATGCAGTTGAGACACCTGAAAGACGGGATGCCATCCAGAGGGACCTGGACAAGCTCAGGAAGTCAGCCCATGGGCATCTCATGNTGTAGTTGCCAAGCCACTCTCCATGATATTTGAAAAGTCATGGCATTTCCAGTGAAGTCCCAGGTGACTGAAAAAGGGGAAATATTGTACCCATCTTTAAAAAGCGTAGAAAGGAGGATCTTGGGAACTACCACCCTGTCAGCCTTACCTCTGTGGCTTGGAAGATGATGGAACAAATCCTCCTAGAAGGTATGCTAAGGCACATGGAGGAAAGGGAGGTGATTTGAGACAGGCAGCACAGCTTCACTAAGAGTGACTTCCTGATGGAGTGACTATGTCAGTGGACAAGGGAAGGGTTACAGATGTCATTTATCTGGACTTCTGTAAGGACTTTGACATGGTCCCCACAACATCCTTCTCTGTAAATTGGAGACAGATGGATTTGATGAGGGGACCTTAGGTGGGAACGGAAATGGTTGGAAAGTTGCATCCAGAGGGTAGTGGTCAACAGCTCAAAGTCCAACGGACATCCATGGTGTCCCTCAGGGGTCCATATTGGGACCAGTGCTATTTAATGTCCTCAAGTGCACCCTCATCAAAGTTGCTGATGACACCAAGCTGAGTGATGCAGTTGAGACACCTGAAAGACGGGATGCCATCCAGAGGGACCTGGACAAGCTCAGGAAGTCAGCCCATGGGCATCTCATGAGTTTAACAAGACCAAGTGCAAGGTGTTGCATCTGGGTCAGGACAACCCTCAGTATCAACATAGGCTGGGGACGAACAGATCGAGAGCAGCCCTGCTGAGAGGGACAGGGGGTGTTGGTGGAGGAAAGGCTGGACACGACCCAGCCATGTGCACTCACAGAAAGCCAAATGTATCCAGGGCTGCATCCAAAGCAGGGCGAGGGAGGGGATTCTGCCCCTCTGCTGTGCTCTGGTGGGATCCAACCTGCAGTGCTGCATCCAGCTCTGGGGTACCCAACATAGAAAGGACATCAACCTGTTAGAGCAAATTCAGAGGGAGCCACCAAGTTGAACAGAGGGGTGGAGCACCTTTCCTATGAGAAAAGGNTTGGAGACAGATGGATTTGATGAGGGGACCTTAGGTGGGAACGGAAATGGTTGGAAAGTTGCATCCAGAGGGTAGTGGTCAACAGCTCAAAGTCCAACGGACATCCATGGTGTCCCTCAGGGGTCCATATTGGGACCAGTGCTATTTAATGTCCTCAAGTGCACCCTCATCAAAGTTGCTGATGACACCAAGCTGAGTGATGCAGTTGAGACACCTGAAAGACGGGATGCCATCCAGAGGGACCTGGACAAGCTCAGGAAGTCAGCCCATGGGCATCTCATGAGTTTAACAAGACCAAGTGCAAGGTGTTGCATCTGGGTCAGGACAACCCTCAGTATCAACATAGGCTGGGGACGAACAGATCGAGAGCAGCCCTGCTGAGAGGGACAGGGGGTGTTGGTGGAGGAAAGGCTGGACACGACCCAGCCATGTGCACTCACAGAAAGCCAAATGTATCCAGGGCTGCATCCAAAGCAGGGCGAGGGAGGGGATTCTGCCCCTCTGCTGTGCTCTGGGGGGGTCCAACCTGCAGTGCTGCATCCAGCTCTGGGGTACCCAACATAGAAAGGACATCAACCTGTTAGAGCAAATTCAGAGGGAGCCACCAAGTTGAACAGAGGGGTGGAGCACCTTTCCTATGAGAAAAGGCTGAGATTGTAGAGCCTGGAGAAGAGAAGGCTTCAGGGTGACCTAATTGAGGCCTTCCAGTACCTGAAGGAAAGCTACAGGAAAGATGGGGCAAGACTATTTGTACAAGAGTATGTAGTGACAGGACAAGGGAAACAGTTTTAAACTAAAAAAGAGTAGGTTTAGATTAGACATCAGGAAGCAATTCTTTACTGTGAAAGTGGTGAGGCATGGGAAGAGGTTGACCGGAGAAGATGTGATTGCCCTATCCTTGGAGGTGTTCAAAGCCAGGCTGGATGAGTGATTTGAGCAAGCTGGTTTAGTGGAATGTGTCCCTGCCCATAGCAGGAGGGTGGAACTAGATGATCTTTAAGGTCCTTTCTAACCCAAACCATTCTATGGCTGTATGATACTTTTTCCCCTGGCCTACTGACGCGTACCCCACCAAAATTTGACAGAGCCTGGCAGTTGTCTAGAAGAGCTAAAACTCTTAGTTAAACAAGGACAAAATTCTAGATTCTGATCTGGGTGTAAGGTTCATTAGGTCTACAAGTGGAAGTTTCTCACCTAACAACCGCTTTCTAGACATGACACCACCAAGGCAGTGATCCCCAGGGTCAGACCTTTACATAGTAGTTTCTCATGGGTGCACTTGCTCAGTGCCTTATAGCTTAAAGCTACTTCTCACCGCTGTCTTTCAGGATACAAAAATGAGATCTTAGAGACAACAGTAGGATAGAAGCTGTTTTATACCTCCTTGCTGAAGATGGGGGACTAACCTAAAAGAGAAATTTGAGATGTACATGATCAGATACAACTCGTAAGAGCCTGATAGACTCCGTACCGCTATAAAACTATCTTAGACTCCAGTTCATATTTGCTTTTTGCACTTTAACTGAAAAATATAAACTCATCACATAATGTTTTGTAATCTGTATATTTCAATTGAATTCTTCAAAGTATAATCTAGTTTCTTTATGGGAAGAAAAAGTATTATGAAACTACAGACTTTTTTATGTAGATCTTTTAGATTATCTGCAGGAATTAATAGACAAGTTCACTGCAAAACATAAATATGCACATTCTGAACATCCTGATCATATAAAACTCTCAAATTGCCATGCGGTTATGAGGAGACCAACCAATTCCTTATCCTCTCTCCTATCTTCAAATATTGAATTTTCTTCATTAAAAGCAAGCAAACATAACTGGAATGGAAATGTGTCAGGAGTTTTAAGCTAGAAATTAAGAAAAGGTTCTTCCCCCAGAGGGTGGTTGGGCACTGGAACAGGCTCCCCAGGGAAGGGATCACAGCACCAGGCCTAAGAGAGTTCAGGAAACATTTGGACAATGGTCTAAGGCACATGGTGTGATTCTTGGGGATGGTGTTGTGCAGGGCCAGGAGTCAGACTTTCATGATCCTGTGGGTCCCTTCCAACTCCAGATATTCTATGATTCTATGATGTTTAATCTATATCAACCTTGCCTTTAACTGACTATGGACGCAAAATGATTAGTGCTTGAATACACTACAACTTTGATCATATAATTTTTTAAAAAAGGATAATTTCTTAGGATTTCAAGTTCCAAGTTTTTATTGGAATAATTAGATCCAATTTGAAAGAGTTCCCTTCTCATAATGATACTCTGAGCCAGCAACAAAATATGAAAAGCAAAATTTGATCTTGACAAGACAGAAAACTTGACAAACATGTTTTCCTACAAAATGGAATTAATCTTTTAAAATTGGTTGCCACTCTGCTGTGCATGGCAGTAGAGACCAAGAGGGCATTTACAAATTACGGAAAGCAGAGTGCCAGTAGACAGTGAATTTTTATAGACGTGCTTGACTTGAAAGACAGATGAATTTATAATTGAGGATTCCTTTCCTGGGTTTATTCTTCAAAGAGAGCTGTGGGGTATAAAATACAGGAATAGTTTTCAGTAGAGGGGTGAATGCGTCTAAGCATCATTTTAAGAGCAAAATGAAGTGTTTAATGACAAAAGACTTTTAATGTTTTATGCTCCCTTAGAAGGTTTTCCAACATTATAAAAAAAATGCATGAAGAATATTTTTCTATCAGAAAAAGTACTGAGGCATAAAGTCTCATTCAAGAGATTTCTGAAGGTGCTTCATTTAAAGTCTAATAGTTTAGCCCAAATAGAGAAGTTATTTAAAACACTGGGAAAAATAAAAAAGTTGAGTTACATTTCAGTCTTACTACTTTGTAACAGAATGAACAGTCAAAAGCCCTCACGTAGATGAAAGATATGTTGAAAAATACATTTCTTCGTGAAAAAGTTCTTTAATGAAGATCATGTTTTTATGCATATGCCAATCCTGTAGTTTAAGCATAATGACAAATACTTGGGGCACAAAATTTTATTTCACATCTTACAATTTTAGTTATTTCAACTTATAAATTATTCATTGAGAATATTTTACTGCTTTGCTAAGATGCTGGAATTTAGGAAGAATTTTTTTTTTCTTTATGAAACTTCCTATCATATAGTCAATACCACCTTAAATAAGTATATGTTAGATTCCATTACTTTTCCAAGGTATGGACAGACCTTGCCTCAGCGTCTCCAAACTGATAATGAAACTACTCTCCATCACTGTTATGTTCTTGTGATTTTTCAGTCAGAGTAGACAGTGATAACGTGGAAAAAAGAACTGGAACACATAGGGGTAAAAAGGTAGAGAATTTAAATTATCTAGATATGTAGTGAATGGACATAAGAAATAATATATTATTGTTTGCACTGCATTCTATGAAATGTTATTATTCTCTCAGAAAATCTTAGAAATTTTCACTGGAGCTGAGACTATGTGAGTTATACTCACATAAAGCAGGGTCAGACTTCCATTAAAGGGTGACTTTATTCAGTCTTACTGAGCTGCTGAAGAGCTGTGGAGGTGACAATTTTAAACACACACACACACTTGTGTACACACACACACACACATACACACATACACTCTCTCTCTCTTTTTGTTTTTCTCAGCTTTATGATATCTCACTTATGAAATGCAATGAGTCTTGACAACAAAAAACATGTGTAAGAGGCTCACATCAAGCAGGGAAGCAGCACTAGTTTTGCAATTTAAGGTTAAAGGACTTTGCTAGATTCTCTACAATTCAGATCCAGGACAGAAGCTGAAAAATAGTTTTGAAGCATTTCATTTCCTACAGAAGCACAACAAAAATGAAACAAAAATACCCTGAGTACCAGAGATCACTACTTGGCTGTCTCTAACCTTGTGCCTAGACAAATTTCCTTGAAAATCAGACTGGCACAAAGAGAATTCAAACACCTAACAAAGGGTATTTGGGATGAATTTTCTGCTTTTACTGACTAATATACCCCACTTCTTTATATGAGATTCTCCTATTAAATTTCAGCTGTGACCAGACAAAAAAAGAAATATAATGTGGGGCTTGTGCAATAACCTTGATTCAACAGGTTTCTATGCTTGGATATTTTTATGGTCTCAAAGAATTCCTGTTCACTTATTGGTTTCCATCAGCAAGAATGAAATAACAATGAGGGCATTGTTGTGGGTTTTTTTTTCTTTTATGTACAAAAAATACATTTCCACAAATAAATATCTCAAAAGCACCATTCACAACTGGCTTTCAGCATGAAATAGCACAACACACAAAACATGTTGGAACATTAGTCTGGTTTCATACAGTGCTTTTCAAATGCTGTGATAAGAGGTCTTTTCAGAACCAAAGACTGAATGATGGAAGCATATTGACTTGAAGGCAAGATCTGCCTTTTTTGTTATTCCATGTGTCATTACAAGCTTTAAACATTAGAACAAGATTTATATAAATGATGCACTCTGCAAGAACTGCCTTTACTCTAAGAAAAATATCAGAAGCCAGACAAGATAGCTAGGCAAAAAGCAGTCTAATTTAAAATCTGTCAGAAATAAAGAGCCCTCCTGGTGAGATACTCTGTGACAAGGTCTTAGATATGAGATCACATCCAAATCACAACTTCTGTATAGAAGTAACAGCTTCAACTCAATTGCTTTTATAGCCCCTTATTTATACCAGAATTGAATTATATCTACTAAAGAGCAAACTTTATCACTGTCTGTGGCTGAAGAAGCAAGTGCTGCTGGGTTGTACAGAGACTTAACCAAGACAGTAACCAGGGCAATTCACTTATAAAGTATTCACCTAGCAAAGGCAGCAGAATATGGTAATTAAGTTCAATAGGATTACACTAACATTTAGGACTAGAGAGTTAGATTCTCTGCTATGCTACACCCTGCAGATTTGTACATCTATAGAATATCTACATGGGGAATTTTAAACAAGATCTATATGGTGGCCTTTTATTTTGTGGTGTAAGGCATAAGAAGCATAGCACTTGTAGAAACTGTATTCTCTTTTTTACAGCCTTCTTGGGTGATAAATCTGGTCTCCTGGTTGAATGTTTTGCATCACTGAGTCCAGTTCCCTGGTAACACAGGCACCTATCACTCTCTCACTGGTGTATGTAGCACCATCTGCAAAGCATCTCATCTCTTTGCTCCAGTGTTGTGATCAGAGACAGTTGTGGAACCTCTCTGCCATGGCAAATCCAAACTTGTTCATGGCCAGTCTACACCTAACATGAAGTAAGATAATACAAAAAAAGCAAAGACCTTAATGATTATTATTATATTTAATAAATATTTAATATAAATGAAATTATTTTTTTAAATGAGTACACAAATTTCTAGGTTTTATTCATTAGATAACCTCCAAAGCATTTGAAGTTCATTAATGGCTTTTATGAGTCCTTCTACTCTTTCATGTTGATATCTTATCAAGTGGGTACCAGAGCCCAGAAGCTTCCTCTCCTATTTTGTTGTAGAAGAGAAATATTCTTCCTTTGTCATGGAGAAAGGCAATCATTTCAATGATACACTAGAGAACACATTCTGAATCAGTAGCAAAGATGAGGTGAGCTCTCCAGTATTCCCAGCCACTCCTGTTTGACTGGAAACTCTGGAAATCACCACCAGCGTGCAAATTCCTCATAAACACTAACCTATGGGGATTACTGGGGTGCTGGAGAAGGACATCTTGTTCTTTCAAGATCTCCAGAAGTCTCTCACAAAATGAATTGTACCTTTAATCATAAAACCTGTCCTCCCTCAGATTTCTCATCCATCCTCAGATTTCTCATCTCATTTTCCGCTGAACTCAGAAATGTTATGCAAATTATTGGTATAGGTGGCCAGTTTAGAACAGTTGCCCGATACCTCAGAAGGCTCCTTATACAAACAATCCCTCAAAGTATAACTTCCTATCTTTTAAAACAGAACAGAGTCTATAAGTACAGGAAATCCAATACTTCTTCACTTGTAAAGACAAAACAGAAGTCTTAATGACTTTACATGCTGATTTCTTTTTGAGGAAGATAAAAGTTCTATATCTTAAATGAAAGTGATGATGAGATTCATGTCAACTTAATTCATAAACTTAGGCCGGTATGCATTCAAAGCCATCTGACCTGTTTTTGGAGCTGAAATGACCTGTAAATACACTTTTTTCTTTATTTTTATTTCCATCAGAAGGAGATGATATGGTAATCTAAGACTTAGACATTTAAGTTTCAAACGTCTCAGCTCTAAGATGTGACTCATGGTCAAGATGCTGTCACTCAGAGGAAGTGCCTGCAATGAAAGAATTCAGCTTATCCTTATCCATTTACCTTCTTCCCAGGTGCCCCTCTAAGGCTAACAGTAACATTGCCTCAACTGTTGCACATTTGAAGCCAGATTATCAAAAGTCTTGAATATCAGAGAATGGAAGGCTCATGGAAACAAACACCAAATCTAGTATTAAACTAGATTTATTTCTTTCTTAAGTTGATGCTGTGCATATTCTGGTTGGTCTGCAGACTTCTCAGTTCTACTGTCCCAGACAAGGTCTGAGGATTTGAGTTCAGATGTTTCTCCCAAGTTTCATAAATATTCAAGTGACAAAAATCCATCTAATCTTGGGCCTGAAATTCAAGTATCAGGAGACCACAGAATTCTGTGCTAAATTTTGCAGCAATCCCACGTTGTTATCACTGTCAATGTCAGACAGTGAGGAAAACAAGACCCGACTGTCTTCAATATTGTGATTCCATCCTCAAATCCTTGACAGCATTGGTCCTGTCATTCAGTAATTTTAAGACACAGAATAAGCCATAAACCAGGATCATGGCACTGGAAAGTGGAGTCAAAGGAGACCACAGATCTTAACTAAGATCTCCCTCTTTCCTGTTCCAGACAAGAATGTGCTATGTCCCTGTATTTTCCCCACATCAATTACTGAATTTATTCCAGCAGAGCAAAGCAAAACAAACAAGAAGTTTAACCCCACTGTAATCAGATACCTCCTTTTCAGTTTCTTTTTACCAAATTTCTAAGTCAATCCAGATCTCAGCATCCATAGCCAAGAAATTCCATAGATGTTGAGAAGGATCAAGCAACATGCATAGCCATGTAATAGTCCCAGTGCACTTTGAATTAATTATAAACCCAGCAGGAACTCGTAAAGCATTGCACAGAGCAGCAACAACAATTATTCTTAACTGTAGGCCCAGCTGGCTCCCAATCTTAAACCAGCATGAGTTTTGCTAATAACCATGGCAATACCAGAAAAATAAACACCTTTGCTTAACACAATCATTATTTACTTGCATCCACCCCACTCATGTAATTTAACTTGGACTCTTTATTCTATCTGCTCTCCTCATGTCTCCCAACCAGGCTATCCAGGACATATGACACTAAAGTATATGCTGAATAACTGCATTTTTCCCACACTGCAGAAGATTCACCAGCTAGAGCTGGGAGCACTGAATGGAAAAGAAACACTGGAAAATCTGTATAGGTCTCTCTTATTTAACTAGTTTATCTCATAGACTGAATATAAACTTGTGTATAATGTAAGGAATATCATCGGTGATAGTCCCATCAGCACTGGGGACTGTGATTTGTGTCAGGAAAGATGATCTCACAGAACGTATCTAGAATTTAATTTTTATTAAATGAATTAAAAACACAGTTTGCCAGTCATAACAGTAAAGTTTTCAAGGAATGGGAGAAAAAAAGAATACCAAAATCTGAGTGCAACTGAGTCAGATTATGAAATTTTCATTTCTCCAGGCTGTTAATTCAAGAGAGGGTGTAGACTGGCAATTGCTAGAAATTAAATGGAAAGTAAGTTGTGACATTCAGTCAAATTTCACCTGCAAGTGCAGCATACTGACAAAAATAAACTCAGCTCAAACCTTCTGTTTCCACAAAGCATGAAAAATAGAAGATTGAGGTTATTTTCTCAGTGTAATAAAAATGAATCTGTTTAATAGATTCAAACTGAAAAACATTTTGCAGTTCTAACTAGTGTATTAATCACACTAATTCCTATACTCAGGAATGTACAGTAACATTTTCAAAAGTGTCCTAGACTTTTCACTGGCCAGACTTTAGGTTCTCTTTAAAAGTTTGGGTTTAGATCAAATGAAATGTGCAGAACAGCAGTTCCCAACCACCACAGGACCATAAGTAACAATTCTGTGAAAGCAGCACTTTTGTAGCAGCCCTGCATTGTGTCCATCCAGCTGTGTTCAATTTTAAGCTTTCAGTTGCCTCTGAATGTGAGCAATATCCCAGGATCATACACAGCATTTCCCTTCAATGTACAAACTGGCTCTGAAGGACCTTCAAGAGAAATAAATGAAGTTAGATATGTCAGTTTTAATAAAGCTATTTTAGACTATTAGAGCTTTACATTTTAGTATGTGTATTCATTGTTCAAACCCAGTCTTCCAAGGTGATACATGAAGATGGACTCTAATTCTTACATGAAACCGCACCAATTTCTGTGAACCTTTTTTCAAGCATATAGTCCTATGATTAACACAGACTTACAGCTCTTTGCACCTCATTCTTTCTGAAGCAAAAACAGATAGGAAAGTACAATTTGTCTCTATATTTGTCTTTCATTGGCTCTAATATAGCAACATTACTCTTAAGATTCATTGTACTACCTTCTGTTTGTTTACATGCAAAAAAATATATGTAATATTATGGAATTCTTTAAGATAAACATCAACATGCTTCTCTTCATATAACACTTCTTTAACTCACTCTTGATCCTCCTTTGTGTTTTTTTCTTTAAAGTTTTGCAATGACATATTTCAATTTTTTTGTATAATTATTTGGCAGAATGCCATTGTAGTGACTTCTGCAATCTGTGCGAGACCTTTGGAAAGTATTATTAGTTCTGGAAAATGGGACTTTTTGTGACCCAGAGGAGTGAGATATCTTGCTTGTTTAAAAGTAAAAAGGTTTTTTTTGAGGAAAAAATTCTTATACTTTGTTTCCCACCCAGACAAAGGGAGAGAAAGGAGGTTTTTGACGTTTCCATCGGATGGTGTACAGTTTGCAGCCATTCTGGTGAGATGCTAATACACAAATCAATTCTTCTCAGATAATTTTTTACTCTCCCCTCTCTACCTGAGATTGTTTTAAGTATAATGCTTTACTGGACAGAATATGGGTACATGTCATTGCATGTATCCCACATGTTATTATATGCTTATAGTAGAGGAAGAGGAATTGAGATGAGGGAGTGGATTAGTTTGCCTACTGCACCACCTTTAAATCAGTATAAATTTCCAGTGTAGGCAACACCTCACCTGGCTTCAGCAATCACACTGTAGTGTGTAGGAGCTTTTCACACAGCAGTAAGAGCCAGGCTGCTCTAAACTCTTGCAAGCTCTGAGAAGGCTTTGGCAAAACTGGGACTGAGAGTGAGAAAACACAACAATGAGCAACACCTGAGCTTTATGAGCAACCAGCAAACCCCTGAATGCAGAAGACGAGTTATTGGAAGTAGACTATCCAGCTAAAATGCCTAGAAGGACTTTGGTTTTGTGTGTAAGAAGAGTAAAATCTATTTTCATATACTTAAAAAAAAGAAAAAAGGAAAAAAAAAAAAAAGAAATGCATTAAAGTGGCTTATATCCAAAACCAGAGATATCTGTGTTTCCTTTATAACACAAGATCAGTGCTGCAGCTGACCCACATTCTTAAAGGATGATTAGATCAAATGTCAGATTTAAGTGACCTAAATCTCCATGGATGATGCAGACAGTCAGAACTGCACCACTGAACAAGGAATATATCCTGATAATGCTAAACTGATGTGAAATTAGGCTGGCAAATATTCACTGTTATTCCCTTTCTTTCAGATAGCCCATTAAATGGCTTGTAAATAGCAACCCACCTATCTTCAGAAGGACAATTGAGAATTAAGAAGTACATTAAAATATTCTAAAACAAGGAAATGATAAGATAAAGATTGCCCATAAAATCTTGATAGGCTTCCCTGTGTATGGTGATAAGAACCCTTTGTCCTAAGGACATCTGTCCTAAAAGGAGACTACTAATTGAAGGAGCGTATATACCATGTCTTGTTTTGTCATAAGTGCAATTTTTTTTCTGGTAATTTTTAATTCAATAACAGTAAGGACTTGAAAATCATAGTTGCCTGTCTCAAACACTGTTAAAACCACAGAAGAACTTTGCAGAATGGAGCAGCAGGGTGGCACTGGCTCCAAACAAGGGTTCTCTCTGTGGCAAATTGGGTGGAACGGCAACTGCTCATGCTCATATCACTGGTATCACCCCAAGATATGGAACTGATGGCATCTGTGACCACCAAAGCCCCCCTCCCCACACACACTCACTCCTGCCCCAAATATGCCTCCATGGATTCCTGGAACCTGGACTATAAATTAAGCCACCAGACAGGAACGGGAGATGAGATAAAGGTCGTACTATTGTCCAAACATGTTGTGGTTTAACCCCAGCCAGCAGCCAAGCCCCACGCAGCAGTTTGTGGGGAACTGTGGGATGGCCTCACATTGGAGAAGTTCATGGAGAACTATCTCTCATGGAAGGGACCCCTCACTGGAGCAGGGAGCAGGGCAAGGACTCTTCTCTCTGAGTAGCAGCAGAAAAATATGTGATGAACCATAAGTCCCATTCCCTGTGTCCCTGTGCTGCTGTTGGGGGAGATAGAGTTGAGAAGGAAGGAGGGGTGAGGGAGAGGAGGGGTTTTTAAGGTCTTATTTTACTTCTCATCATCCTGCACTGATTTTGTAAGTAATAAACTGAATAAAAGTCTCTAATTCCAGCCTGTTTTACCTGTGCTGGTATTTGGTGAGTAATCTCTCCCAGACCTTATCTCAACTCATGAACTCTCTGTTACATTTTTTCTCCCCTTTCAGCTGTGGAGGGCAGTGAGAGAGCAGCTTTGCTGGATGCCAGGCACCCAGCCAGGGCCAACCCACTACATGACTTTGGCATATGGTCTTGTTTGCACCTAAATTCAGGTAGAGCCATCTCTCAACACTCAGATCATAACACTAACCTTAAAACTCTGAAAGGGATGTTTAAATTCTTCTAGTCATCCCACTCTTCCCTCTAACAGGTGTCTGACAACTGATACTTTATTTCCTTAAACTTTTCCTATCTGACGATGGCTGAGGAAAATCCTCATTTAACAAATAGAGAAGGTAATGAGATATTCCAACCAAATCTCACCGATTCTGTACACTTGCTTTGAGGTCCTAAATACTTGACTCCTCTCCTAGGGGTTTCACTGAGCACTTCCCCACACAGCCTGCAGGTCTCAGAGCGTGACAAGCATCTGCAAACTACAATTCAAGGCCTTCAGTCAGGCCCCAGGAAACAAAGTATGAGAAATTTGGAGATCAGAATAAGACTGGCTTTAGTGGCTTGCCTACTATCAAAAGGAGCTCTGTGAACCAGGCAGAATCAGCAGTCACTTCTTCAAGGTGAATGCATATCATTTGGAAGAAGGCTTGGCTTGCAATGCCATCCTATTCCATACTTTGCTTATAACTGAGCTGGGGAAGCCACAAACTGCAGTGTCCTTCACAGACACTACAAACCTGAATCACGGTAAAACTGGTCACAACCCCACTCTACACACCGAGTAATTAAAAAGCAGTCTTAATCCTAACCCATTCAGATTCATAACTGTGTGGAATTATAATTTCCAAATTTAAGAGTTCAAGGGTGAATGAAACAAAAAAAGGAACAGAACAGAAAAATCTCACTGTGTGATACCAGACACAGCCTTCTGGCAGTGTTTTGCAGAGGCATTAGGACTTTCACAAAGTCCTGCATTAAAACACTGTTTGTTTCCAATCAGCCTAGTATATCATTCAGTATCTTTTAATGTACAGCAATCATTTTTCTAAAATATATGTAGAGATGCTGCATATAAGTTTTTAATTGATATAGAATTGCCTAGTTGAGGAAATGTGAGCATTTTTAGTCGCTCTAAGCAGGCTTGGATTTAAGACTTTAAGGATTCATAGTCTAAAGAAACATGTCTCCCAAACTTTTCTAGTCTTCTGAGCTCTATTTTGAGACAAGTCACAGAGAGAATCACTTGAAACTGTCTCACCACAACCTCAAGTTACTCTCCTGAAATATCCCTCAAGTATTTTCTCCAAAGCTGGCTTCTAAGCCTCTGACCATTAGAAAGCCTTTGAAGCTCCATAGCAGGAACTGTGGAGTCCCTTGCTGGTGTTTACTCAGAAATCCAGTAATTTGAGGAGCAGACCTTGAAAACAACTCTGTAAAACTCCAGACAGCTGCTTTCTTTTCTCCCAGTGCAGCTTTATCAGGCTTGTTTGTTGCTTATAGATTTTGCATGTTCTGTCCTGGTTTTAGGACTAGATGAAAGACCTTGGGACAATTAATGATTTCAGATGGTCCACAGAGATGCAGGTATACTTTCTTTCACACAGTAGAGCAGTTGTCATTATAAACATTTCCCAGATCCCCTGCACAATACTGGATGACAGCTAAGTTGCTCCCACACAGCCTTCTGCCTAAAGATGACAACACACAGTAGAGATGGTTAAGTTTGTTTTCAGAATGTTCTTCATCAAGCTTTTAAGGTAAGATCTCCTGAAAGTGGTGGTAGGAAGCTATATAGGCATGCAAAAGAGCAGATATCTTGTCCAGAAGACAAATTTATATGAGTCACTGAGTCAAGAGTAACTTTGTACCAACAAATGGAATTAATTTTCTTTATGTATTGGTGCATGGTGCTGATTTGGTACCATGCAGGATCATGTATGTAATATAGTTTATAGATGGCTACAGCAAAACTATTTCTGTCCTCTTCATCATGGCATCCATTGATAAAAAATATGTCCCACACTGGACTGAAGAAGTGGCAATACAAAATGAATTGATAAAATGTTATTTCTAGTTCTTTTTGGGGAATCAAATCTGTCTCAAATCATGTTAATGTAAATTACTGTGGCAAATGTGACATCTCTGTCTGAGAGCATGTTAATGTAATTTACTAAAGTGAATATCACATCTCCATCTGCTAAAGCAATCTGTTAAAATTTGCTAAGATTATTATCTTCAAGAGGAAGAAGTTTTTAATCTTTCAGGTTGTTGTTTTTAAGTTCCTTCTGATGGAAATATTATCCAACATGTGATGCTGACTGACAGCATTTGATTAAATTAAAAATGGACTATGTAAATTCCTAGCTCTTTCCAGCTCACTGTAAAACAGCAGCTGGTAGACAACTAAGGCCAGAATTTCAATAGCCCAAAACATTTAATTTCAGACAGGATTTCTTCAGAAGTCGTAGATAGACAACAGTACTATGAGAGTAATAGGATAAATTTTATATTTGCTTAAATTGCATCAACTTTTGACAAGTCTTTGCTTGCTGTCAGAGACCAGAAAAACTCCAAAGCAAAATGTTCTACCTCAATAAGATATGCAAAAATAAAAAAAATTAATGAAACAATTTAATGGATATGACTATTTCATTATTAGGGTTATGCAGAGTTTAAAACATAAGAATAAATCTTGCAGGCACCACCACTGTGGAAATCAGTAAAAAACATCTGAAATATGTCGAGGAATCACATATCTTTCCTAAGAGCTACCCAGCCCGTGCTCATTATGCCTAATCTATAATAATATGGAAAGAAGGATGTTTTTTACTACTAAGCGAAAAGATTTCAAAGCCAAATCTAGGAGGACATCATGTAACTACACAAAATATAACAAGATTCTATTAGAGAATAGAATACTCTATTAGAGTATTCTATTAGAGAGAAGAGAATAGTTACTTAAATGCTGAAATTTTTGTTGAAAACAAATTTGACTTCAGGTTTTTTTATTTTAGCAACTAACAGGTATCACAGAAAACATCCAACGATACGGAGTAAAATAGCACTTTTAGGAGAAAAATAGATAGGATGCAATTGCATTTCAACAGCTTTGGTTAAAGTCCATTACACTGATCAAAATAGCCAAGTGTCCAACTTTTAGATGCTTTTCCACTGTTTGGCTCTGGATTTGGCCAGAATGGATAGGGAGCACAGAGGGGCTTGAAGACTGAAGTCAGAGACCACAGAGCTTTGCAGTTCTGGGGGTGGAGAATAAAAATTCTAAGATCAGCAGGAAAAGAAACTAAGAGGTACCTACTAGGGGAACTGAAAGGTTGCTCAATTTCCTCTCCTCTTTCCCCTCAGAAGACGGCTCCCTTCCTGGTGGTGACAAAGCACTTCACAAAGTCAGCTTTCAAAGTGAGACATCCAAAATACTTATACTCCCTGTTCCAGCCTCTCTCTCTCTAACTGTATCTGGCTGCTGGGCAGCTTCTTCACTTTGGGGTATTGACACCTGCTGGCCGACATAAAAATAGCAAACTGCTTTCTCAGGAACACAGTCCCAGTGCTGGGCACATATGGTTTCATGTTCTCTCTCTGCCATATGTTAGAAACTTTCTGATTCAAACTGGGTGCAAGTAAAAATCATAATTTTAAAACTATCTTTAAAAAATATCTGGCTTGGATTTTGTTTTACTACAAATGCCAAGACACCCTGAACAATGGAAACATTACCAAGTCTCTCCAAATTCTCCAGTATGATATAAACAACAAAATTATTCCTTAGTTTCCAATTTTCACGGATTCCAATAAATCCAAAGAACCGTGTACTCCAGATTTTGCTGGAAGATAACCTGATATGAAAGAAAAGAAAAAGGTCCATATATGGAGTTTTAAGTTTCTGCTCTTCCTATGTTTATGAAAACCTTCCCCTCTTCAATTGTTTTATGTTTATTTAGCTTTAGAATCTAAATGAAGGACAGCATCCTTTTAAACATTTACACAAGTTAAATATTTTCAGTGAAAGACTGGAGAGATTCATGAGGAAAAAACCAAGGGTCAGTAATTGCACAGGAATTACATTTGGCTAGATCTAAAACAGTTTAGAATCTAAGATATCATCAGGGGAAATATTGATGTGATTTCTGCTTTCACTCTTCATACAAGTTTTCCTGGGAATCCTCTTCTGGTTATTCTCAGTGGTAGGATATTGCCATTTTGGCAATAAACTGCCTTTTGGTATGGTCCCATATGAACATTCTTAACTACTGAAAAATGTCTATTAACAAATACATGATAAATGTTATGACCAGTGTCCTACACCTTGCAAGTTTGGATTTAAGGACAAACTGATTTGTATTCCACTATAATCCCACTGCAATCTGAAACTCACAAGAATTTTCTCCTTAACTCTACATCAAATAAACTCTCAGTAAGTGTTATTCCTAATTTTAAAAATAAAGCTTTACACTAGATATCCTACTATTGGTTAGTCCCTCACTTCTGTTTTATGTTAAATACTCAGAACAGTAAGGCAAACACATCAAGGGTGTACATTCTGTTCTCATCTTTAATGTACGTTAAATCCCTATACAAACATCTTCATTTAAGAGATTGAAGAGTAAAATGGTTTTAATTAACTGCACAATAAACCTTAGAACATTGACACTGACTTCATGATTTTCATCAATTTTCTTCAACATTTCTAAATGTTCCTTTTTTTTTTTAAAAAAAAAAAAAGGAAACCTGAGAAGTGTTGCCCTTGTCTCTCTCGATTTTTATTTTGGATAAACTATTGCATTCAGAAAGAATAAAAATTAATTAGCCATGTTCCTTACGAAGACTGTAAGATGGTTGTCATCATATTTTCACTGCAGGCAAGATGGAACTACTCATTTTCACCATTTCGGCTCACTTTATCTCATCCAAACATTCTGAGCTACTGCAAACTGAAATGTCACGATGCATGACTGAAGGGACATTGCAGTGCAGTACATTTTTAATGCCAGCTTTTTTACATTTCAATTTACACAGAATTTTCTCCACCTTCTCTAGCATTAGCAGACCAGTTTCATACTCTCTTTCATGAGATAAAAAAGGAGGAATTATAGCCATTGCTAGACAATGAGAAGCAGGAATTGAAATATTAATCAGAATGTGGTAAAAGAGGAGATGAAAGACAAAGAAAATTCCTTTGCAAACTTCATTAGTGGTAATAAAATATTTAAATAATCAAACAATGTAAATCCAGACTGTGAACAAATAGAAGTCTCATGTTTCTCATGGTAAAAACTCATAGTCTAAAACAGGACAGGAAAAGTAAAAATAAATAGTATCTATGGAATATTAATGAGGTGAGGGACAGAAGAATCCTAAGAAGGAAAGAGCAGAGTGGTCAGGAGTGGTGCACTGGCCATCAGCAACCTGAACAAGCAAAAACACTCTGTATTTTGGCAGACTTTTGTAGTTGGAAGAAACATCCTTTCAATATTCCACAGGGATTGAATAATCCTTTCTTCATCATCATCGAGAAGATCTGCCCATAAAAATGCTCTTAAAAATAAATGAATAAATAAAGCCCAGATACGAACCGATTCCTTGCAATACAAAACACTGGGTAGTAGCTTAGCAAAAATACAAACATGAAGGGGTGGTTGACTTTGTAAAATAAGCACAAATATGGCATGTGATAAAAATGACTGCAAATCACTGTGACTGGAAAGATAAGTTGTAACTGATATGAATGATTCTGATGTTCACGATGCTCTTGTCACTTGTCTTACTTTAATTTGCAATTCTTTTACTTGCATGGTTCAGAATATAGCACTGTTTCACCCTCATCAATGGTGTCAGCTTCCAGGTCTTAATGAAACCAACCAGAATTGTCAGAATGGAGCAAAGGGGAAGTAAATGCATAATCATGACATCTGAGGAGCTAGCTGAATTTTCAGTCTGGTGTTAGAAACTCTCTGAACAGCCAAATGTTCTTGGTTATCTTTCCCTGCTTCTTAGCTGTACTGTTCTTGCAAAAAGTGGAAAGGAATGGCATTTGGTTGTGTGTCATAGCTGGAACAATCCCCAATGACACTTGAATATTCATTGTTTAGAAGAAAAGAGTTCTGGTAACACTGTTGATTTGCTAATATTTTTATCATCCCTGTTACCCCTACTGAGACAAAGAAGCAAGGAGTGAGCAGACATGAATTTAACATGCTTACCTAATTCAGACTTAACATACCACTTGAAACATGGTAGTTTTCCACCTCAGTTTGCAGCATGTATTTCCACGATACTCTTTCACAATTGGAGAATAGTATATTCCTTACATTATTCATATTTCTAAGGATGAAAGAAAGCAGTCGCACTGTTTGTAATTAAAAAATCCTCAACAAATTAAATACTGAGTGAAAATTTGCTGGTATGGAAGCAACTATGTGAAAAATGAAAACTACTAACATCATACCTTAGGAAAATTCTGAATACTTCAAGTTTTGCTAATGTTTATGGTCCACACCCTTGGTTTCCTGTCTGCTGACAGATGTGCTCCCTCTTTCTGATGCAGGCTTGTGTGGGGTTCACAAACTAGGTATCCCAGCCCTATAGAAATGCTAAGTTTCAGCTGTTTCCAGTAAATACATGGATGTAAGAGAAAAAAGTGCTGACAACATGATATCCTAGCCCAGAAGTTTCCTCTAGAGAGCAGGACACCTGAGCTTTCTGGATAACAGAGACTTGTCACCAGACAAGTAAGGCTAGGGTACTCCCACTGCCCCCAAAAGAATGATGTGGTTACCAAACTCTGTTCTCACGAGTATATGGGGACTTTGTTCAGCAACTGCTTGGTTTAAAATGCAAAAAATGTCCTTAGGAGCAAGGACTGTGGAGTGGCTCCAGCCCTTTCCCCATTATGCACCCTAATATTAATGCAAAGTCATGCTCCCTCATGCATGTCTTCTTATACTGCCCTTGAATCTTGTGTTCCCAACTGTATAATGGTTCAGACTTACCAAAAGACAGGAAAACCACCACTTCTGCCTACCCTGTCTGTACTGGTGCTCTTCTGTAACACAGCAAATGTGCCTAGAGCACACAGTACCAAGGAGTGCACAAACGTTAAACTGACTGCTTTGCTGGGTTCCAGCGAATCTCTTACATGCCGAGAGCACTATCACTTTGGTTTGCACTAGAGGAGCCAGGGGTGATCCAGACAGTCCTGCCCAAATGCATTTCCTCAGTACTGAAACTCAGGTAAGGTAGAATTTCAGCAAGCTCTGACTGCGTGACACAAGCTGTTGGCCTATTTAGGCACCTGGCCCTTGGCATGTGCTTGTGAGTCTCAGCGTGTGCATCACAGTGCTTAAATCTCTTTTTGTATCCAGAACTTCTGAAACATTAACCAATTTCTACTTAGCTGTATCAGCAAGCTGATTTAAAAACATTAACTGTTTTTTCCCATAATAGACTCTGAACTATCTTGATTCAGTGGTTCAGAATCTTACATCTTGGTTTTAATTACCCTTGGATTATAATTTTCATGTCTTCTCTAATGTTAATAATTTGAAGAGAAACAAGACTGCCAGAGAGGAGAAAAGAAAATAATGTATTTACAAATGCAATGATAGGACATCTTATAAAACAAGAAGGGTCCTTTGTTTAATTTGTATTTTGTGTTTGATTGCTTATCTCTCTGCATGTGGGCTTTGCTTTTTACCTTCCTGAATTTCCAGGAGAATTTTGTTAATATACACACTGACCTTTAGCAAACAGTGTAGGGAGAAAGGGGGAAACATTTAATCAGTTCAATATAAATTTCAATCGCTTCAAAGGTTTCACTCAAGCCACAAAATATCTATTAAAATAAAGGTTGCTAGTCTATATTGGTGATGTGAGGTGCAATACAACAGCTATGTATAAGCCTAATTTCTAGAATGTGGGTTTATAAGCATTATTTCTCTTTTCCCTGATAAAGAGTACCACTTTAATGAAAGAGAAGCTTTTCCTATTAGTTTGGAGTTTTTGCTTTTTGAAACATTTTTCATGTAGTAAGGGAGTGAAGAGGAAGCTGAAGTTTACTTCTGAGGTTTTGGCGGGTTAAGACAACTAACCTATTTTTCAAAACTGTATTAAGAGATTCCTGATGGCCTTTGCCATGTGGCTCTTGGCTTTGACAGTGTCATAGGAGGCAAAGTTCAGTATTCACTACATGGCTGCATGTACCCCCAGCTATGAGCCACCTAAAAACTGCAAAAAACTGTGTGTTTGAAGATTCGGGATCATTTTATCATTTACAAGGAAGATTTACTTAGAATGGAACTTTAAGTTTTTTGTGTTCTGACATCACACAAAACCTTATACTTCTGGCTATGACATTTTAGTGGTTTTGAACTCTGGTTAAATTAAGTAGTTTAACCAGTAAACTTGATCTTTCTTTGCAAATGAAGGGAAGAATTATGATTATGTAAGTGTCCTGGATAAGTATTTCATACTTTTACACAGCTGGGTCTAAATTCGTTCCTCCCTCTGAACTCCCTGGATAAACAACATTTGGCTTCCTAGCAACCTCATTTGTCCTCAGTCAGCCAGAAAAATTATTGCAATTCAGTTTTAAACCAGTTTGATTTAAAATTATGAAAAATACCTGGGTTGCAGATGTACACTTTCTTATACTGCAAAATTCTTGCACTATGCAGTAGAAACAGGCAGGAAGAGATTCTTTAGGTACCCTACTCTGTTAATTTCTCTCCTGCTCCTTACCTTCAGTGAGGGGAAGTTGCAAGCATAGCCAGAAAAAAAAAAGAAAGCAACATCCATTGCCCTTTGTGCATAACAGAAACTTTAGGAGGAATACAGAGATGTGACAGTGAAATGAGCTCAGCAGAAGCCAGCCAGATGGACAGTGGGCTGAAGTTCATGGCATGCAGAGTGAAGCTGAGAGCCAGTTTTATTCAGTTTTCAGGAGAAGGCAAATGGTGACCTAGCTGGAGATGCTACCTAACAAGGCAGTGGGGGGATGGAGTCAGACAGTGCTTGGTGGTGCACAGCAAAGTGATGGGTGATAGACACACGTATTAGGAAGATCACAGTCTGTGTGATCTGTAGGTGATCAGCCGCAAGAACAGCTTACCCAGCTGATTAATGTTCCTCCTTGAAGGTATTAAAAACTTGAATGGACAAGGTCATGAGCAAATGCCTTAGGCCATCCCTGATTTGAGCAGGGATTGGATGAGATAGCCTAAAGGAGCCCCGTCATTATTTTATAATTCTAGCTTTTGAACGTGCTCCTCTTTCTGAAGCAACTGGGTTTCAACTACATGGATGTGCTAGACTATGCCTACTGTACAGAGCAGGTCCCTCACCCTGAACATTAGAGTCAGTTTGGGGTTCTGCTTCAGCAGAAGCACACTCTAGTTTCTGTTCCAAATATTTGCATTTATTCATTGACGCAAGTTTACAACTTCTGATGCTCATAAAGAAATGCTTGAAGTTGTTTACTAACAGTTCTACTTGATTTAAGGCATATGCAAGAGCAAAGTAATCCAAATTCAAAAGACTTGAAACTGCTGTTAATCTCTCTCCATGATGAAATAGTTTGTTTCATCTCAAAACTCATTTAATAGCTTCGCTTTTCTGTCCTGCATTTGCCTCCATCCCTACGCTTCATTTTTTCCATGGTTTTTCTCTGACACTTCAAAGAAGGAAAATAGAACAGGCAATATAAATCAGATTCAGTTTTGCCTTGGTACGTACATTTTTTTAAAAAAGGACTAGTACAGAATTTCATCATTTCCATGGCTGCTACTATCCTACTGAGTTCAATACCCCAAGTGAACTCTTATAGAAAAACTCCAAGAAATAGTCAAACACAGGAGCCTGTGTGCTTCTAAGTCAGGGTTTATAACATTTGATATTGCAATACTTGGGTTATGTGCTGCCATAGTCTTACGCAGATGTGCCGCAAACCTCAACCAGACTTAAAATTACCTTTGGCAAGACGCACAGAATTTAGAATCTCAAGTTTTTTTGTCATTCTTTTACATCTTTTTTAGTCCTTCACTCCACTGAACTATAAAAAAGAGCAGATAATAATTTAGACAAAAAGACCTGAATTTCTCCCTACAAATATACACCAGGCAGAGAAGGAGAAGAACAAAAATATGTGCATCATGACCCGCACAGAAGCATTCCCCAGGCACATTGTCTGATGATCAGAAACAGTATCAGTTTAGAGGGAGTCAATTGTTTTTGCAGCACCTATAAGTCAATGAAAATATAACCAATTGCTTTAGGAAGAGGAAAAAGTGCCATAGTTACACTTAGCATTGCACTCCCATGTAAGGAGCATCCAATTTGTTTCACTAGATTTCCAAAGCAGTGTGTACATAGAGGTCATACCTCTCCGGGGTAGGCTGCCACTCTGAGAGACTGAAGAAAATCTGTCCTCCCTGTTTCTTGGTGTAAAATATGAACATATTAATTCTGCTAGAATTTATAAAATCAAGTGATATTTCCTGCATGTATTTGTACAGTGTAATACAAAGAGAGCTTTTGTTTAAGCCTAGTATTATTTTCTATCTGAAGATGTTAGTAAATAAGGTATTTCTGCATGTGTTAATGACATTTTTAAGTGGTAGCTACTTTGTCTCTGGTTCATAGAATCATATTTGTTTGAAATTTGCATTTCACAATTTCACATTAGTTCCCTAAAAATGATACTTTAAAAATATCTTTGTTAACATTTTCTCACTACTGCTAAACATCATAATTTCTAGGCATTTATATGCAAGCATCACAGGTGTGACCACGAGTAGAGTTCTGACTAGGCAATTAGTCTTCTGTGGTCAAGGACAGGGATGTAGTGGAAACCAGATGAGATGGAGATTTTTGACACCGGGTGAACCAGTGTGCCTTATGGGTGCACATCCAGAGGAACATTCAAAGTAGAAGACTGTAGTTGTCTATGCATCCATGTTTCCTGCAGCAAAACCTGCTAAATCGACTGCTTCTAGTAACTTACCTAGCCAAATTCCACCACAGATATTCTGAATATTTCTACACTGCTGTGGACAGACCCCAGCTTACTAGGTTTTCTGCAGCTGGACCACATGCTTCTGGGGTAGGAACTAGACAATTGTTCTAAGGATGAAAGTATAACTCATGTTTCTACTCATACAAACCTATTCCTGCACTGTGCAGAGCTTAGGTAGAAGAAAGAACCTGACAGAAAATAGAACATCAAATGCTTTTCTAGTGATAACTGAATATTTAATGGTGAAAAATTTGAAATATACAGAATTTTTTCAGTTGAGGAAGCAGAGCAATTACCCTATTCACACAATGCAAGGAATATTGAGAAACCCATCTGAAACCCTTAATGTTGAGGTACATGATTTAAATGCAAGACTACTACTCTTCCCACATTAAAAAATGGTAATAACCATCTTTCAAACAGAGTTCCTGGAGACACCAAGGGAAAGCTGTTTCCAATCTTAGCAGGACTGATTTTTTCCTGATCTTGCATTCTCTTTCACTAAAATAAATGAGAAAACTTTTTATGCCTATCTGCCATCCTTTGGATCTCAGTATGCAGGGCTGCACATCCCACCTTTAAATGCTCTGAACACTAGAAACTCAAACCACTAATAACTGCCTTTTGTAAGTGTAATTTTCAGAATGTGACCAAGGTATTTATTCTATTGACTTCACTCTTTGAAGTGCATAGAGAGATATCCTCCAGAGACTAAAGCAACTCTATATACTTCCCATTGGTAAAACTGCTGTTGTCTTTCTCGTATCCACTAACTGACCTGATTACCCTCACAATGGAGCCAATTTTGCACTGGAACTATTCCACTATCTTCAAAGAAGATTGCCTTCATTTAAATTTAACCTGAGAAGGAGTGTCAGGCTCCAAACATGATTTAATCCACAGAAAATCATAAGAAAGTTGAAGTGATTCTGTTTAAGTCTTAAGCTATTTGATTCCATCTATTTTAAAAGCAAAAAAAATCTTCTAGCACTGAAGAATCAAAGTCAAGAGATTTATCCATCATAATAGTTACAGAGTTACATAGGTAGTTTTCTCCACCCTATACTCCAATGTTTCTAAGTTCTTCCAGTTTTCTGCTTTTTTACTCTACTTCAAGGGAAATTAAATTAGCGCTGAACAAAATTCGTATTTTTCAGGCTTGAGGTCTCAAACACAAAGCTTTTTGAACACTCAGCAGAAATTCTCTAGAATTATAACAGTATTACAGAAGTTTGTCAAGGCAGAACTAAAAAACAACTGGTGAGGATCATTCAAAATAAATTAATGAAACATGAACTATAGTACTGGGATGTACCTTAGGTGTATTCATTAGTCATTCAGGACTTCCTTTTCTCTTTCCAATACGATGGGACTTTGTAAGTGGAATCAGTATGATTCTGAGCATTGACAACACAGCACTTGCTCCAAAACCCAGATCATTACAAAAAGATATTAGACACAAGATGAAAGTCCTAAAAATATTTCTAAATAGAAAGATATCTATATTTTGCTGTGGGGGAAGAAAGGTGAGGCCATCTCTTGCCTTCCAAGTTATTTTCTAAGGAGAAATAGCAAACCTCAGTTATCACTGTGTGTAACACAGCACCTCTTCCAAGGAAAAAAAATTATATTTATCTTTCATCCTCTACATCCCAGACCTGTCCTGCCTCCTGCCCCACCACTTTGATGAAGCACAATCCACCATGCACTGGGTTGATTCAGAGCTATGGACATAACAACAGCTATTCATAGATTTCCTGGCTGGCTGATTTCCCTTTGATCAGCTCCCAGCCAACATCTACCTGCAGCATCAGCAGGAACACAAATTCAGACTTCTCTCTAATATCCTGAGAGGGTCATACCTTTCAGGTTTTGCCAGATTTGTCTAAACAGGACAACATAAAAAAATTCCTGTGGTGAAGTAAAGACAGGCAACATGTCCATATAAGCCTGATATTCTTAAAAAGTTAGGCTAAAAACATTATCACTTTGTTACTGCAATCAATGCTGTTCTGTTGCACTTTGTCTCGTTTGTATTGGGTAGCTGAAAAACTGCAAAATTACAGAAATTCTGAACGAGTATGTCCTGTAAATCCTAACAAAAGACTGTTTATCATCCCCTTGAAGTACTTTCCTCTTCTGATTCTGGGAAAACTTTTCATGACGTTCTAACAGCTTAATGCAATGTAACTTAGACTTTAAATTAAAGCAGAACAATGGAAATGATATGTTTGCAGTATTATTTGTTTGACCTGAGATTGCCTTGGGGTTTATTGTAAGTTTAGTGGCTGCAGAGCTCTGAAAGAAGCTTTTAGCAATTAGCTAATTTACTGTCTTTGGACATATCCTGAAAGGTAGAGATATTAAATTCATTTTTATTCCTTAGCTCAGACTTGGACTCTTTTATGCTTACATTGGCAAATACAAAATCACTTATAAGCAGAATAAATAACAACTTTCCAAGAAGTAGTGAGGCTCAAAAATGAAGGGACCAGAGCAGTTAGAAATAAGAGATTGCATTTACGACTATTATTAATTTCCCAGTGAGTAATAACTTCAGAAAAACAACGACTATTGTTCAGTATTAGAAAATAGAATAGTACACATGAAGAATTTTTACATCTGTGGAGACAGGACCACTGAAAAACAGCTACTCTTACATAAAGCATTATCCAGCTTATCCATGATCATATCTGATGGTCAGCTGGCACACATTCCCCACAGAAATAGCTTCCATCATCTCTTAATCAATTCAGTTCTATGGCTGAAGCTAATTTTCTTAAAATTCCATATCATAACTCAAGGAGATTAACCCATCTGAAAGAAAATAATAAATTAATCCTGACATAGTCTCTTTGCCATTCAAGTCTCTCTCCTACTCTTTTTTTGATTAAAAAAATCTTCCCTCAATTAAATAGTATTTCCTGTCGGATTCTGCATGTGCTTTTTCAGAAAAAGTTCCGTTTTGTTGAAGCAACACACTCTCATGTAAAAAGCCTTTCCTATGGAAAATTCCCCACTAACTCTAATCCGATTATCTTCCTTGAGGTCCCAACAAAGTTCCTTCCTGCTATGCTTTCACCATAATTTCAAACTGGCCATGCTGCTGTCCTAGAAGTATTTCTAGGCTGCCCCAGAGGTATTTTGTCCATTCAAAGCTGAAGCTTTCACCTCCCTGTATTAAAATGCCTGTTCTTGAAGCTGATGAGAGCAGCAGCTGTGTGGCAAAAGTTTTAAAGCACTCAGAATTCTCAGATGTCCTTCGTGCCACCTCCTGCCCTGCAGCACGTGTACAACTGTGCAGAGCTGCAGAGGGTCTCCCAGCAGCCACCCCCTGCTCTCCCCAGCCCTGAGACTGCAGAGCAGCACCAGCGGGGCTGATCAGACAAGGCACAGCTTGTTGCTGTCTGTCCTCAGCTGCAGTGCCTCTTCCAATCTAACTCAGCCATCCTATGGCATTGGGAGAAGTCAGAGATGAAGAATTCCTCCTCACCCCTACTTGCAAGGCAGGCATTCTTAGAGCAGAAGCTGCTGCAAGGCAATGCTCTTAAAAGACATGGGTTTTTTTCTTCAGAGCCTTTTTTCCCTCCTGCACTGCTTCATCACAGCTTAATTCTGATTTTGTGCCATCGCAAGCTCCAACAGGTTTGTGCTGCCCATATAAACTAGGAAGTCTAGTGGTGCACCCTAGAGGTGCACCAAAGATGGAAGATGACTAGGCTTGTCTCTTCAAATTTGTGGCATAGTTATAAGGAAGAGTTCTACAACATATTTGTTCAAATTAATATCTTTTCATTGTTTCTTATTGAAAAAAATAGCCGAAAAAGTCTACTGTGAAACTGAATTGAGACATACCACCATCCAAGTTAAATCAAAAAGCAAAGAAAGTCAGCATACAATCAGCAGCATTCTAACAATTTGCTTAGCTGGGAGATGTAAACCACTGTAAATATAGTATTCAATATATATGGTATATGCAATACAATGCCATGTGAAAGCTTATTTATCTGACAGTGGCCTTAACGATAAATAAAATGGACTTGACAAGGACAGACTTAATGATGTGGTACTTCATTCAAACCACTCTTCTGTCTCAGGACAATGGCTAAGAATTCATCCATTCCTAAATGGGTTCTTCTAGCAAGGACTCCTATTAACCTCTTGTGAACCTTTTTTAAACTGAAGAGTATTGAAAATGTTCTAAACCAGTAAATGGTGAAAATGTGAAATAAATGTTGCAGAAACAAAAATCCACTGGGATTTGTTCTTTGAAATTTTTCATTTTGCAAGGATTTGAAGGCAAAGACTTTGTTTCCTTCACAAAAGGTATAATTTGAATGATCGGTTTCGTGTTTGAAAATCAAATTTAGTATTTTTGAATTATGCTTTAAGACCCTCATATATTTGAGCCTACTTCTGTTTATAGCTCAGTAACTGCTCCACTATCTTGCGTTCAAAAATGCAGCAATTTTTTCCCTCTGCTTATTGTCAGTTTCTCTAGAATACTATGTATCTTGTTTAATGATTTTCTTCTCAAAAGATCTTTCAAGTAATTTAAAACTTTTTCTTTTGAATAAACAAACCTACAATGAAGAAATGCTATAAAAATTCTTATCCCAAGGGACTGCAAGACTTATATTCGTATCCAAATACAAATTCTCATCACGGACACAGTACAGTCCTTGATTCAAAAATCCTACGGGATTATTGCAAAGCATTAAAAATATATACACACAGTCATACTTCTAGTCAGTAAAAACACTGAGAGAAGAAATTATATAGAACAGAGAAAGGACACGACTCCTGAGTTTATGGCTTCACAGAATGAAACAGAATCCACAGAGAAATGAAGTGGTTTATTTGTTTAATTTGTTTTTATTCCCAGGAAGACATTTACTGAACAATTAAACAAACTCCAAAACAGTGTGAGAGCCCACTCACCATTATTCTAAACCACAGCAGAAATGGAGGGATGGTCTTTAAATTTAAGATATATTCCAGGATTAAGATGCCACTTCAAACAAGTGAGAAGATGAAGTTTATTCCTCTTTTTCTCACCAGCAGACTGTGGCATCTGGATCCATGATGACTCTGACATCAAGTCACATTTACCTGTTTGTCCTAAAGTTCAGCCATGTATAATCATCATATTGTCTATAGAACTTTCTCTATAGAAAATTCTCCCTTCCCAATATATAAATATCTCATTATTTTCATCTTCAAAATTCTGTGGAAATTGCTCTCTCATCTTGGATTTTTCTATACTGAACATCCAAATAGCCTCTTGGCTCTTCCAGTCTTTGCAGTCTCATTTTCAATAGCTTATTTAATTGCTACTTCTATTCCCCTTTTAATCATTCATACCATGTTCAACTCGTGCATGGAACATAACATAGTCTCTTCAACTAAGTCTCTGTTAAATTCAAGTGAGAACACTTCATTAATCTTTCCACATATGCACATATTTCTTGAATTTGTAAAAATACCCTGCCTCTTTGACTACCTTTTAGACCATTAACTCTTTTTAGCAGACACCATGTTTAATTTGTCTATTCAGAAGCTGAATAAATATTTGTACATCCTGTAAAATCACAATGTCCTTTATATATATTGGATCATAAACTGAGCTCTGTATTTTCTGATCACAAAGATTTCAGGTATTTTTGAGTTTTCCAGTATGTATTTGGCACATTGTTGCTAGGCAGTGTGGGTCTGTTAAGAGATATGGTGACTTTTGAATAGCTGGTCAAATGAGAAGATAAGTGACATAACATGCCTGAATATTATGGGGATGTTTCAACTCATGTCACAGACAATCATATTTTGTGAGCCTAAGGCAGGCAGCCAATTGAGAGCCACATGAGCAAAAGAGGCAGTCATCTAAGATGGCATGGCACTGTCAGTTACCCTTCCCCCCCAGGCTGTCCTGACTTCTGCACCTAAGGAAGTAATAATGATGTATGTCAGTTCCTAACAGGAGTAAGGAGACTTTCCCAGCAGTAACCTCAACCCTTCCATACGTCCACAATGCAAGACCAGCAAACTCAATCATCTAATGTGCTCTCACCCTAACTCACAGCCTTGCTCTGACAACATGGAATAAATCCACCTCCTTGAAGCACTAATATCCAATTTTAAAAACTTTACTGATAGCTCATAATCCAACATTTCCCCCCCCCAATTTTACTGCATATATCCAGTAACCCTGTCTGGTATCCAGAGTATAATAATTCTTTAGATTAATCTAATACTCAAAGTTAGCAGCCATTTTAGGATTTTTTCTGTCTACATTAGGAAAGGAAGACCCAGGGAACCACAGGCTTGTTGGTCTCACCTCCATGCCCAGCAAGTTTATGGAGCAGACTGTCTGTGAAACTATGCTAAGGCACATGGAAAATAAGGAGGTGACTGGGAACAGCCACCATGACTCCTCTAAGGGTAAACTGTTACTGAAAATTTAGTGGCCTTCTACGATGGAGTTGTAGATTTGGTGGTTAAGGGAAAAGCAATGGATGTCATCGACCTGGAGTTGTGTAAAGAATTTGACACTGTCCCACATGATATCCTTTTCTCTAAACTGGAGAAATGTGAATTTACATTTGATGGATTGACCAGTTGGTGGATAAGGAACTGACTAGACAGTCACCTACAAAGAGTTGTGGTCAACAGCTCAATGTCCAAGTAGAGATCAGTGATGAGTGGCTGTGTGAGTTGACAGAGGCGGGAAGCCAGAACAACCACAAAACCACAGCTGAAATGTAAAGAGTACATTTATTTCCTTACCTCACTAACCAGAGGATCCCTAAGCAACACCCAGGCAGACACACACAAGAGGGAATGCAGGCACCACCAGGCTCAGTCCATCCTAGCAAAAGGCAGGCCTGCTCTTTGTATCAGTTTATCTAGGGCCTGTGCACATGTAATTTGCCAGCTTGCTGTGACCTGCTCGGTGCTTTTTATGATCTCTGAGCTTTGACCTTCTCTCTCCCAGAATAGGGGGCTCATGCATGTCCATGAGGGTGCCTCCAAGTCTCTCAAAACACCTACACTATTTCTACACAGAAATTCTACTTCTCAAAAAACAGACTTATTCTCCATGCCTTGGCCTTCCCAGCTACAAAACCATTTAAACAAATCTACCATCTTCCTCACCATTATTGCACTTTTAACCCTTTCCTCCCAAGACTGGCGTTCCTCAGGGGCTGGTGTTGGGACCTGCAATATCTTTGTTGGGGACATGGCCAGTGGGATTGAGTGCACCCTCAGCAAGTTTGTCAAAAACACCAAGTTGAGCGGTGAGGTTAACCCCCCTGAAGGAAGGGATGCATCCAGAAGACCTTGACGGGCTTGAGACGTGGGCCTGTGAGAATCCAGTGAAATTCAACAAGGCCAAATGGAAGGTCTTGCACTTGGGTTGGGGCAATCCCAATCACAAATACAGGCTGGGTGAGGAACGGATTGAGATCAGACCTGGGCAAAAGGAATGGGAGATGTTGGTTGAATAGAAGCTTGACATGCCTTGGCATCACATGCTTGAGCCCAGAAAGCCAGCTGTACCCTGCACCAAAAGAAATGTTACCAGCAGGATGTGGACTTGCTGCACGAAGTCCAGATGCGGCCACAAAGATGGTCAGATAGATGGAACACTGGAACAAGTTGACCAGAGATGCTGTGGATGCTCCATCCTTGGAAGTGTTTAAGACCAGGTTGGATGGGGCTTTGAGCAAGCCGGCCTAGGGGAAGATGTCCCTGTCCATGGCATGGGATTGGAACTATATGATCATTAAGTTTCCTTCCAACCCAGGCCATTCTGTGATTCTATGATTAACAGTCTGTCTTTTCCCAAATGAAAGTACAGGAAGAACACAGACACCTCACCCCAACCACCCCTCCAAGTTATTCTTTGAATTACCTTTGCAAAGATAGCAAAATCTTGAAGAGCAACAGTGGTCTTCCATCTTACAGAAAGGAAAAGGCATAAAAAGATGGTGCAGGAGAACTCTACACTGCAGATTATGCTAAGAGCAGGACTTGGTGACTCAGTCCAGAAGACAGAAAAGCTGTGCATCTTCCAAGATGAGAAGGAAATGGAGGACACTCTCATCTCTGAGTGCTACTGCAGTATTATGCCTTCTGTGCTATGGCTTATTATGACTTGTACGCATCACTGAACAAAATTTGTCTGTTAGAGAAGAAATCTCTATATTTACATTCTTGTGGCTTTGCTACAAGACCTCTAAGACATCATGTTAGACACTCATCTGTATTGTCCAACTCAAGAATTTATTTGTCTTGATTCCCTTCATAATGTTGTGAGAAGAAAGGCATAAACAAGCTTAATTTCCCTTCAGGAGGCCTACTGCTCCCCCTTCAGACAGTTGGGATGAATCTCAGTCTCTGCACTGCTTTAAGACAAAGCAAAGACATGAGAACAAACATGTGACATTTAGATGACCATATAAAGTTTTTTAATACAGGGTTTATTGTCAAATAAAATTCTTTTCCATTTTTTCATTTTTAAATTCATTGGGTAGATGTGTGAAGAAGAGTAAATCAACATAAATAGAGCAAATAAAAAATAAAACAAGATTAAGAAATAATTAATAAAACAAAAGGAGTTGGCAAGAAAGTGGAAGATTATTTGGAGCCTTATATTTATCAGAGGCTAAACCATAGTAGGTGGCTGGGGTTATTGTATTTTTCTATTAAGGAAGAACAGTTTCTTGGCAGATTCCGTAGGCAGTAAGCACTTCAAAGCCATTTTTAGCTTTGCATGCAATTAGGCTGCTGAATCTAATGGGAATGCATAAACTCCCCTGTGTAGCTCATCCTCTAGGATGTATTTATCTCATGTTTTTGTGTTACATAGCAGTACAGAAAAACCTGCTTACTCCTATTAAAAAAAACTTATGAAACATCTATATTGAAATGTTTGCATATTCAGTATGAGCTACTTATTTCACTTAGAAACAGCAAAATGTAATTTTCAGTCTATGTTAAAAGAAACTGTAAAGACATTACATTATCTTAACAAACAGCCTGCTTCTCCCTTGAGTCCAAGATCATACTTCCACACTTAGAAAATATTTGGGTTTTTTTTTTACCTTATTGTCTATCAAAACACAGACAGCTGAGAGTACATGAAAAAAAGTACATTCTTGTTCAGCTGACAGTGGTGCAATCATCTGACAATTTTCCCATCATTTGTGCTTGGGGGCTCCACTAAAGCAGGAGCAGTGCTGAAAGCAGAGATTGGTTGGTTGTAAAAAATAGCAGGACAAATCAGCAATTTCACTGCAGGCTACACAGCTTTTCAGAACAACCTTGAGATGGGAGAGTGGAAACCTAAAGTTTTACTAATGCCTAAGATGAAGTTTGATTAATTTTCAGAAGACTGCAATACATACCTATAAACTTTAATACGGAAGCGAGACCTTGATGACACAAGAGGAGCCTTCTCATACATTATCTACTAGAATAAATTGATACATGAAGAGTTTTAAGTAGTATCCAGCAGAGGAGTAGAGACTGAAGAAGGAAGCTCTAAATCTATAGCATTTGGTTGTAAATTCACCAAACCTGGCCCCTAAACATTACAACCACAAATGGTATTTCTTTGTGCCTTATACTGTAATAACCATTCAGTAATTATTGACTTAAAAGGGAGGTAAGCAATGAAACCTCTTTGCAGATCTAATGCTTAGCTCTTGTCAAAGAGTAGAGCACTCTAAATTACTGACATGAAAAGGATGCACTCAATCTTTTGCCAGGGCTGCAACGCTACCTTCAAAACTGCTCAATGTGTGTATTGTTAAATAACAGAACTTTTCAACTTGTGATCTACAAATCAATTCTGCTCAATTATCAGAAAAAACATATCTGTCCATAAGCTCATTGTCATCCCTTGCTTGGTCTAAAGTTCTTATCCAAAAACCTAGCTGGAGAGCTGACTGTGATTCGCTTTGTGCATTAGTGGTGCAAGAAGCTCCACTTACTATTAGAATTTGCCACTGCTCTTGCTAATAGAGCACAAACTGAGATCCCAAAAAAGCACAACCATCAACTCGTACAGGCTGCTTTCTCTCTGACAGATTTGACAGACCAAAAGTAAAATGATTATAGAGGATTAATTTAAAAATTAATTAAATAAATTAAATTAATTTAAAAATAAATTAGAGTGCGGAAGCAGATGAAGGAGACCTGCTCTAAGAGCTGTTGTGATTTCTAAGCAGGGCACAGCATTGGAGCTCTGACAGGAGCAGCAGGTCTAGTGGTCTCAGAACAAAGTGATCCTGGATCTCAGGATTCTCTGGCAATGGCATGGTAGGAACCAAGATGAAGTACCCAAGGAAGAGCATAATGTTTAATATAATAAGAGCAAGCTGAAGAAGGAAATCAGAAGATTTAAGAGACATTTTGCAAAATGTAAATGAGAAAGGAAGGAATTTCAGATCATTGTCCAAGTAAAAATTAATAACTATATGGTTGATAGCAAGACTCGTGGGTTTTCTGGGTTGATATTAGGCTGGGGGTGAAAAGGGGGTAATTTTTGCTAATCTAGTGAAAAAACATGTTTCTCACAATACAAGGGGGTTGAGGATGCAAAAGACATAGGTAACTGGAGGTATGAGTAAATGCCATCCATTGTGCTCTTCTTACACGTGCACATAGAAGGAAGTAGAAGAATGGGATCATCCTGGAGCTCATAGTTTCCAGTCTCCCTCTGTCAGTCAGGTGACCTTAAAAATACGAGGTCTTTGCTAAAGACCAAACAGAGATGTATAAGTAAATAAGAAAGATATAACTAAGAACTTTTCCAGGATTTCATCTGAAGGAAAAGTGACTGTTGGTCTGCTGCTTTATAAATCTGGAAAAACTATAATTTTAAACAGAAATATAAATCTTCTCTCTCCCTGATAAAATTTACTGCTCTTCATAAACTGCTTAATCATGAACTTAGTAGTGCTTTTGATTAATGGCTGGGGAGAGAAAAAAAGTCATATTTTATCTGAATAAGAAATGGCAGTTTTGTAGCAGTGAGAGCCATAACCAAGCTAAATCTATAACAGAAAGGAAATGGCTTCTTTCCAGCTTGTACAGCACTGATTGAGCTTTTAAATACTAAATAAATCTATTTTCCTGACCTGCAAGAACTTTCATTTTTCCAAGAACAAGCTTAAACCTGATATCAAATACATTAGCAAAGTCTAATGGACGAGGGGGAAAAGAAGTGCTCTGTTTTAACAATTCCTTTCAATCCTTCAGGTGTTCTTTAAGGGGTTTTTTTTTTCTCCTTAAATAGAAGTACTAGTGACTTAGGAAAGCAAAAGTTTTACTGCATTTTACCACCAAACATGCTATATCACCTTTAGAATCTCTTCATCTAAGTTTCTGGCCAGCACACACTACTGCAGTCTAAGAATGTTCAAGTATAATTCCTAACTCTTAAGATACAGTTTTTCAAAGACTTATGGACACAGTAAACTTTAAAAACTTTAAACAGAAATCACTTTTTTTTTTTTTTTAAATTTACAATTTCAGTGAAGGAATTCACCTTTTTTAAAGTTATCCAAATTCACATACCTCAGGAAACCAGAATCAAAAAGCATGACAGATGATGGCAAGTAGAAAAATCACTAGTGCAAATCACTGTCTTTCACAACTGTGGTATTCCTACAAGAGCCATTCCAGTGGTACGTGGGGACACGGAAGACAGACTGATCTTTCAAATGGGAGCAAGCTTGCTTCAGCACATTGAGTTAAAGAAAGTTAAAGTACCGTTCTCCTTAAATTATGTGACAGCTGCATAGAGGTAATCTTAAAAGTAATGAAAGACTCTTTTGTGGAGAGGCGGGAATATTGAGGTTAAAGAGATAATCAACTAAAATGAAGAGAAATCGGGTAAGTTTAAAAATATTGTTGTGGTTAGCAGGCTCCAATGGATCTTGTAGGATTTTCTTATCTGTAGGACAGAAACGTCACAGTTCTACGAATTATTTTTCATTAGGAGAGAAAGTGTGAGTAACAACTTACCAATTTAAAACTTGTAAATAAAGAACACCGTTTCATTCACAATGCCCCCAAAAAATATTAGTAAAATGGGAATATGAATTCTTCACAGCATTACCTAAATATAAGTAAACCTCTTCCTGAAAATACAAAGTGAATAGTTCAACCAAGGCAATAAAGGACTTTTTTTTTTTTTTTGCCATGAAATACCCTTCTTTTTAAATCTATCTCACTGTTTAACAGGAGTGACTCCAGCAATACTAGCCTCTACTGCTTCTATTGGAGCTGATCACATTTTACCAGAAGCATAATCAATGTTCTACTTGCAAAAGAGAGGTCCAGGAGAAACTAGAAGTGGAGCCTGGCTTGCTTATAGAGTCATTACTCTTCTGCCTTTTATTACTGAATCAAATGAGTTGCTAAATCAAGTCCAGCATTAACACCAGACCCTCATGAATTGCAGGCCAGTCAGGTCATGACTACTGTACAGTCAAGGTTTATTCAAAGAATTTTCCATTTGCTTTTCACTCCTAGAAGTTTTATATATTTTATCCAGTAAGTGGAATAAAATTATTTATATAAATGTTCCCATCCTTACAAGAGAAGCTACCAGTCTGCTCTGCCCTTCCCAAATGATGGAGGTGCAGGGCTTAACACTTGCTCTGGGTCTCCTTCTAATTTTGTGTTAATCTTTGAGTTATAATAGATACAGCTATACTGATTCAACAGGAGATGTTGAGGATAGTTCTTTTCATCTTTACTAAAGGTCAGCCTAGTACTGCAGAAGAGTGGGAACTGTGAATATGAATCCTTTTCTGTCAGAGGTCAGAACCAAAGACAGGTCCTGGATTTAAGCTTAGGATAGAATTCACTAGACAATTGCATTAAAATATTCTCACTGGTCCCTTTCAAAAGAAGATGAAAAGAGAAATCAGAAGCCAGTACAGCACTTGGAAGAGTTTAGTTATGTTAGACACTACTTTTCTGAGCCAAGCTACTTACACAAAGAGTTAATGTTTGCCTGAGATGAATGTTTTCATAAAGCACTATCTCACCAGAGGGAACTGCAGTGTTAAGTAGCATAAATAACAAATTAAAAGTAATAAGAATTCCTATTACTTCCACCAGAGGTTTCTCCATCCAAACAACTTATTTGTCAATCATGACAATTCTGAAAGTTGCAAAAAAGAGCTAGAATTGAAAAAAAATAGATTGGTCTTGATCTGTGCACAGCAGGGAAAGTATCCTCAGACAGTAATTACTTTCACGGGGAGAAAAGTACACGAAGGAAAAATGTAAAAGGTTTGATGGACTGGCTGAAACTGGGGCAAGTCCCAGTTCTGTGTTTTATCAATTATATCAAACTACCTCTATTTTTAAAGTGCTGGGTTTTTTCTCTGCTAAGGCACTGTTTCTGAAGTACTCCGTTCTCAATTTGTTGCCACGTTGTTGACTAGATGAGGTAGTTTGTGTTGGTGGCATGCTTTAAATATTTATGTTAGCAGAAACATAAGGCTTAGCACCACTGCAGTGGGAATAGGATGCTCTGAGGGTACATAGAAAATATGATGGGTTTAGAGGAATACATTACACACTTCTGGGAGTTTTTCTTCTTTTGATAGCACAATGAATTTCAGCTTTCCAGAAGAGATGCAATTTATAACCAAATTTCTATTTCCATTTCCCTCTGATAGAAGTGTTAACACATACAAGCAGTAACACTACTGGCATGAAAGACCCTAAATGTATAATCTTCTCTTCCTCCCCTCCCCACAGTGATCATTTGCTTGCAAGAGAGTACAGTGGCCACAGATGTTTTTCCTCCACACTTATTTCTGCTCTTCCCCACAGGTACCTGTCTTGCACCTCTGGGTCCTTCTTCATCTAAATTAAGCCATGTCATCATCTCCACAGTCCCTCTTAAAGAAAGTATGTCAAGCTCTTATAACTAAAGTAATTGAGAAGTAAAGCAGTCTTAAGAAAAAAAATGGGGGGACTGCATCACTTAAGTTATCACATTTGCTTCTGCTTCTTAAACTTCTCATTTTTATTAGAAAGGGAATCTTCAAAAGACCACAAATATCGAACATGAAAATGCAATTCTACCCTGAACACCTTCAGATATTTTTCGGAGTAAGAAACTATTTCCTTTTCTCTTCCTACCCACCCCCACTTTACTCCTATAAGAGAATATAATTGAGGAATGTTGAGATGACATTGGTCAGAAACCTGGCACCAAGAATGAGATTATATATTGCAAATATCCTGAACAAAAGGCATTTATTTCATTAGTTTGATTTGGTTTTTAGGTTTGGTTGGTTGGTTGGCTGTAGTTTATTTTTATTTTGTGTTGCGATTTTTTTTAAGAAAAAATCCTTTTTTTTTAATGGGGGCTTCTTTTCACCTCACATTAGATGGTTTTGAATTCCAAAATGAAGCATTTAGACTTAAAACTTATCAAAATTTGGGATTTAGTTGTGGTTCAGGAATATCTCTTCTTCTCATGTACAATGAAGTTTCCTTTTCCTGATGCACTCACATGTGTGAAAGACAAACTCACCTGACGTTTTCTTACAGTTTTATTTAAGGGAATGAAATTCTTTTCTACCACTTTACCATCCTTGTTATCCATGGTATTCTACATAAGAGAAGCAATGATTAGTGGTTAAGTAAGTAAATGATAACCAGCTAGACTGGTGTGAAATCACATAAATATAGTCACTAGAGAATAACCCTTGCATTTTTCTTTTGAGTATAAAAAAACATGTAAAGCAGTGGGTCTTAAACAAACATCACAATACCAAATTTTTTCACAAGAGGAAGAATTCAAGATTAATGTTCTTTTATAAGGCTAGAAAACAAAGCAGCAGAACTACATCTTTTTTGGGAGTCTTGACATTTTACTGAAATTTTTGACAGCTTACTATTTTAGTGTGTGCTTGCACAGTTCAGAGCTCTTACTGCTCCTACAAGCATTTGAGGGAAAATAATTTTACCAAAGTGACTTAGTTTTCAAAATCTTGATGTAAACACCCTTCAGTCAGAAAAAAACTACTTGTCCAGTAGTTTTCAGCAAAAGTTTTTAAATTTGGTTCAAAGGCAGTCCACGCAGCTTCACACAGAAATGCAGGCTCCAGCCCAGGAGTCAGACCTTTCAAAGGAAAAGGTTGTGTCCCCTCCCTGTTTTCCTCCTGGAGCTTCCTACTGAAGAAATTCAGAAAAGGAGCCCTTGTCAACTTTCCTACTGTAAACAGGTGGAGTATGTATTCACCAAAAAAATTCAACAGTAGAGAAGGGTGTTTGAGCTCACCTCACACTGTCATTGTTAGAGAGACAAGGGTTTCTTCTTAATTCGATACCAGTAACATCATGGCAGGGGCATGGTTTCAGCAGGGGCCAGCCTTACTTTTTGCCTTTGTTTGGGAAAACCACACCAGGCACTGTCTTCAGGAAGCATTTTTATCCATTTGGTGGTAAAAACCCTTTTGTGGGTAAAACACAGGCTCTTTTGTACACTCTTTTATTCTTTTATTTCTTGTGGTTATTGCAATTTTTCAGCAAATTGTGATTCCATCTTCTATTCTCTCAAAGTGTTTCCTCCACTATTGGAAGGGGGTGGGGAAGGGGGGCAGCTTGATTGGGTCTAATATTCCCAATGGGCTTTAAACCAGCACAAGCATATTTTGAGAAACTCTAGCACTTGAACTTCATATTTTGAACTACTTCAGTCTCCCTTGAAGTGCTTTACACACAGAGGGCTTTCCCTGGGAAACATCCAGCAGACCACATACAGGCAATTTCCCATCTAAATGTGGCAGAGAATTTATTCCCTTTCATAGCAATCTCTTCTTCATGGAGATGAAAAATGGGAAAAGAAAGGGGACTATGACCACAGCAGTATAAGGTTACTAAATGGCTGAAAGTGGCATGAAAGCACTGGTTTTTAGGTTGTTTGCTTCTGACACAAGAGTGACCCCTTACACACTCCAAACCAGTACTTCTTACCCATGAAGGTACTTGAAGAAACCGTAAGTTGCTGGTTTGAGACTATAAGCTCTTCCTGAAGGGCTGCAGGACACCTAATTCTTTCAGTGATGTAGCCTTGGCTTAGAATCCTCCAAGCAGTTCTTGCAGCTAACATTCTGGAGGGTCTGTTTCTTTTTGGCCCTAGGTCCAGAGATTAATTTTGGGTACTCATTTAAGTGAAAGAGATACTTTTGAGCACTACCTTAGCAGATAAAGCTTTGTCACGTGATGAGTCACATTTTAGGCAGTGACAATGACGTTACTAAAGAAATTCTGCCCATAAGGACGTGTAAGAAATAAACATCTATTGGTGGTGCATTTTTTTTGCTCTGAGGGGAAAAAAAGATGCAAAAAAGACAGGGAAAAAAAAAAAAAAAGAAAAAAAACCAGACATGCTAAGGGAAGTGTACCTTCTACTAATAGACAAGAACCTTTCCTCAGCTTTTATTATGCCTGCAGATGAATGCCATAACTAAACATAAGGAGATTTGCATTTTTCTTCTGTCTTAAACCCCACTCCTTTGATTCATCTGTCACTTTCAGCAAAAGAGGTCACTAGCAAAAACTGACATCCGCCATTATAATTTTGGCAGGCTGACAGTCAATTTTGTCACCTCCTACAACCCACATGTCACATTATAGCATGATTCTATGATCATATTCAAAGCTAGCCAGGATCTGGTGCAGGCTCTAGAAAATGAGTCTTTAGGATATGGCTCCCAACTTAACTAAGCAATTTCATACAGAGGAAAGTGGAAAGGAATAGGAAATAACAACGTTTTGTCTTTTTCCAGCATATTGCCAAAGAAGTGTTCCAATCTCTTTTTTGTTGTAAGCTGAATAAATCCTACGATTGGATTTTACAAGTAAAAGTGAATTTGAAAGGTAAGTCTGCATTCCTTGAAGGCCCAAACCATCAAGATTATCATGTATTTTCAGATTCCTCCAGACCATAAGACCTATTACTGCCTCAAGCTTAGGATGCAGAGGATTTGTGTCAGCATATAAACTGCAACATATGAAAAGCCTTATGAATCAGAACAAAATAAGATATAGTAAAACGATGAAGGAATCATCCTTTAAGTAATCTTTGCAATTTCTAGAGATACCTCACTGAATGCTAAAGTTATAATGCATACATCTGGCCATGGCTGTGATAATATGACTAAGGAGACATATTTCCATTGAAAGCATGAACTGATTTTCTTTATTAAGGTAGTTAGTTAGAAGATAGTATCACCTCCATTTAAAAAAGAAGATAATAAGTAGATATGAAAAATCTGAGCTCCAAACCCAATTTTTTTCTGAGGAAAAAATAAAAAAAGTCTTTTAACAGAAACCTTCAGCATTAAGGAAGACAGATAAATTACTGTTATAATTTTTGTTAATCCACAAAAATAGTGAAAATTGTCAAATCTTACACTATGAAGAGGCAAAAATTATGAAAAGGTCTAGATTCAGCTTTTGTCTGACTACTATTACAGAACTCTAAAGAAAGATGTACTACTCTTAGCTGTCAAAATCCTTGAATCACAAATATAAACTGAAGAAAGATACCTATGAAAAACATCTGCATGCTACATTTTGCATCATGGGAATATCTGAACAGAAATGAAACCCAGGCATTGATATTTTTAAAATTTTACACATGAGTTAACACAAAATGAAAATTCCAAGTGATATTTATTGATCTGTACATTCAAACAAATGGAGCAACTGACACTGCCTTTGGAGGAATGAAAAACGGTCCTTGGAATTCACTCTGGGCCTGTTAACTACACTGGGAGTTAAATCTACGCTCACAGTGCTTTCAAACACTTTACTACAAGTTCCAGTCAAAAAAAGACTAACAGAAACCAAACCTCCTCAAAGAACAGTCCTGAAAAAAAATCTCTTCCTATTAACAGCTCTCCTAATTATTCAGAAAAAGAAGTCATGCTTCCTTTTTTAAAATCTTATTAAGTACTGCGTTCTTTAAGATTAAAAATAGAATCCCTTGAAGAAAAATCTAATCTAAAGATTTAAAAGCCAATGCATATGTCACATTTTTTACTGGAAGACAAATATTTCCTTGAAGAAAAAAAAAAGGGGGATAGGAGGTAAATCAATAATAAATATAGGATATACTCCACCTGTAGATAGAGAATGTATGAGACAGGCTTGGAATCCCTGTACCCTCTGGGGTTTGCCATAAATACAGCACCTAGTAAGCCTTGGCCAAAGCCAATGTAGCTAAGAAGCTAGCTGGACACAGGCTATCTTCTTTTCTGCTGCACTCTTAATCTTCTTACTTAACAGTGCATCATGGTATTCAATTCCCTGAACTGCTTTTAGCATGTTCGAAGTGTGGTAAAAATACCTAAATAGCCATTGCACATAGAAGAAAAATGAAATATTGAAGCAGATTAATCACTTAACTAGGGTCAGGATGTGAACTTGTACCTCTATTGGTATCAAAATACAAGTTTTGTTGTGATCTGCTTATTATTTACAAAGTCAGATCATATGAAAGGGTTTCAAACATTTTTTTAATTAGTCACAGACTAAACAAATATAACATTCATTAACAGTGGATGTCCATAGTTATTAACATATTCCCAATGGTACTTTCCTTTTAATGTCTGGTACATTCATTTTGCATGCCTATTAAACATAAATTATATACCAGCATAAACATATATTAAAAAAATCCATTAAAACATGTTGCTTCACATTTTTGAAAAGACAAATGGGCATAATTTTGCAGAAATTCTTAAGAGAGATACATATTTTCCATTAATAAATGTTATATATTTTCATTGCAAATGGTTTTTTATGCAGAACTTTACCATTTTTAATAAACCAGGAACAAAACTACCTGTTGTAAAAAATGTTAGTAATTAAGAAGTTTTCTTTTAGGAGAAAACAGTTGCTCTCAAAAAGGCTCAGTCTTCAAGTATGGTTTGTATGTGGTTATTGTTTAAAGTTTCCTGAACTGGTCAATTTAATCCACTAAAATTTCACATACTAAAAGAAAAACTAAGTTGTTTTCTAAGATTCTTCTGTTATGAGAAGATGTAAAAATTCACATCTAGAAGAAAAAAGCTACCTATTGTCCAGACTTGCATAAATAAGTGAAAATACTTTAGGTATTCATTCATAATTTATTCATTCAAACACTAATTTTAAAAACAGTGAGAAAGATTACCAAGAATTGCATTGCTTTTAAAGTAAATCAGGTCATAGAAGCTAATAAAAAGGGGAGGTTCTAAGCTCTTGCTGTATCTACCAACTATGAAATAATCATGCATGTGGGGAGGTTCCCAGTTACAAAACTGAAGTCTGGCCAACTATTACAAGGTTTGCTTCATAAGTGTCACTGGAGGAAAAAAAACCTGCAAACTAATAAAAATTGTTGTTCCATTCTTACAGTTACTACTATGGCAGAATAAGGATTAGAAACCATCCTCCCCAGAAAATAAAACCCAAGGAGGGACATTTTCAATACGTCCATGTAATTACTAAATATGACATTTAAGGAAGTCAGAGGAGTAGGTTTCTGTATTTCTTGATGCCTTGATGATCAGCATAAATCAATTGTAAGCTGTTAGCTCAAATTCAAAGCTCAAACTGAAGGCATAGACTAGTAGTACATAAAGTGAAATTAAGGATAAAAAGAGATAATTAAGTTGTAAAGATCCTGGCTAACAGGGGCTTGTTCTACATGGCATTAGAGATACTTGAAACTGAATTTACCTATAAACTAAACCATGCTTGATTTTATAGAGATTTATATAGGATGACCCAAAGCCTTTAGAAAATAAATAAAACAAGGTATAAAGTTGCTAAAACAAACCCCAGGTGAAGACCTTTTATTGTCTGTCATTCACTCAAAAAATAAGTTCCGGACTGCAAAGAAATTAAGCCTTTTGAGATTTCATGTATGTACTGTTGATTATTTATTAATTAAACATTTTCGTTTCCTGGTTAAACTGCAAATATGCTAACAACTTAAAACCTTATCTCTAAATATAAATTAAATGCTTAATATCCAATACACAAAAGATTAGACACTGGTTTATTCTAAACAGGAAAGAGTCGCTCTCCTCTGACTTTTTGCATGGAAAGTGGAACTGTATATGGTGTAACAGTCATGACTAAAAAAAACTTTAAAATAATTTAGTCTGCAACATACAAAATAAAAGTACTAATGCTGACAAAAAAAATGTCACTGAAACAGACTGTGCAAGGAATTTCTTTAAGGCACTAATCAGACCTAAACCTGATTAAGTGTCTAATTGGCTTGATTACTGATGGCCAGAAAACGTGTGCTATAAACCTGTTCATGGTAAGAGTTATCAAGGCTTCAGGGGAGTTGAAGAGGAAAGATGTTTAGAAAACTAAAATCAGTATTTTCTAGACCAAAATTAGCACCTGAGATAGCAGATTGCAAGAATGAAGGTGCCCCTCCACCACCAAAGGCATCAACAGGCCAGGTATGGCTTTTCTTGTCTATTATAGACTCATTAATACTATTTTTTTTTCGAAGGTATTTATGTAAGTAAATGCCAAAAGTTAGAATTTCAAATATACTTACTGAACATGGTATCAATCTTCATTTAGAAAAATGAAATAAATATCTTTATTCTCCTCCACCCTACCATCTTTTCATTATGAAGAAAATATAATTTTCTCCTTTTGAAAGCTGCTTTCCAAATAGGGCTCATCTGAAATAGTAGAGGCTTATGAGAGGTCCTGATCAACATTGCAAATGGAGAATTAGAGATACAGGTATTGCTGCTTTTCATATAATGATATATTTTTCTGTATCTTGTTTCCTTCTGGCAGAAAATGTCAGTGTGTCCTTTCTGAATATTAGAATGTCATGCAGGTATATATCAGCCTGCTTCCTGATAACCACTGGAAAGATGAAGTAATTTAGTAGCTTTTTAAAGAAATCTTTTTTCAGCTTGGTTCTAATAACGTAAATCCTCTTTGAAAAAAAATAATATGTCTAATATAACTAGTCTATATCTTTATTTAGTATTTCTGTGCTGTAAAAGTTAATTCATTCTTTTCAATTTAATTAATGGACTATTTTAAACTGAAGCAAAAGGCTAAGTACTCTTTGTCTTGTTGCCTATAAATTTTTATCTTTTCCCAATAATTTCCCAGAAAGTGTTTTTGTTTTTTCCAGCTTGACATAATCAAAACTTTACAAGGCAAAATGGCAACAATTTATGGTTTCATGAAATAATTAGGGAAATGAAAAAGGTTCTTTAGTATCAGCCTGAGCTATTAATCATTCATTCTTATTGAAACAATCTAAACTCCTCCATTATAAAGTTAATTTTAAGTAAGGGGTTTCTTTCAACACATTCACAACAGTTGAGCATATACAAAAATTCTGACATAACTTCTGGGAGCTTTGATTTACATGTACAAGAGTTCTATTAATTTTACACCTTTAAGTAAAATTGATAGAAGTAAAAATGTTTGTAAGACAGAATCACTTTCTAGAACTGATGTTTTCTAAAGCTTATGGGTTTGTACAGCCTCAAGAGGTGTGGTTTAATCCAGCCCAACTACAATTCAGATTTGACTTATCACTGTTATAAATAAGATGAGCAGGCATATCCATACTCTCTTTTTGTCATCCACAAAAAATGGCAAAAATGTCTATGTTCAATAACCTTTATATACTGCAGATCTACAGGCATTGTTCACGCTTCTTTTACAGTTCAGTTTTCTTTAGTCAATAAAATACTGTTTTAAAAGAAGAAAGCCCCTGCATATCAACAGGTTAGTTCTCTGCAGGCTGACATCTCGCTTGGCAAAGTGCTCTAGCTAAACAGATATATTTAGATCTCACTGAAGACATGGATTACTCTTTTGGTGAGAATAATTTCATACATCAGTTCAACGCTCAGATCGTATCACCATCAGCTTCCACTCTTCAAAACACTGCTAAGATGGAGGCACATGAATGGATCAGGGATTAAGACATTTCTTGCCTGCAAGGAGATACCATCTAAAGAGTAAAGAAGAAAGTACCCAATATCTGGTAACTGATTAATATACTAATTAATGCACTAATTTATGTACTTATGCTATTAGGAGGGAGCCTGAAACAAAGAAAACAATCTTTACAACAAAACATCGTGCAAGAACCTTGAGTATGCACAGACATTGATTGGAATTTTAATATACATATATATATAAAAATTATAATTTTGTTCTCTCTACATATTAGAACTTCAGTGCCTGGTTCTCTAAAAAACAGACAGAAAAACACAAATATTTTCATAGAAAAAAACAAACCTCAATTTATTCTCAGAAACACAAACAAAAAGAAGATCACTGACTTAGGAAAGGAAAAAAAAGTGCATGAAGACCTAAAAGCTCCTAATATCAAATAATTTTTCCTTATGCTGATACAACCTAATACCTTTCCCTATTAATAAGCACACTACACATCAGGAAAATTCATTCTATCTAGGATAGCAAATACTCATGGGCTTGATTAACATGATGCTGTTCATAGTACTGTGAACACCTAGGAATCCCCATGCACACCTCACTCCTTCCTCCAAAGGCCACTCTGTTAAAGCTGAGATGAACCAAGGTACAGGTACACAAGGATTTAGTTAATGGACCTAGGTCAGTAAGTGGGGGTGGAAGTTAATTTTTTGCAGTGAAAGTTGATACCATCTCAGTATTTTGTAGAGATTGAGATCTGTCATTGTGGTAAGGTAGCTCAAAATATACCAGGTGTGTTAGCCCAACAGGAGGTTGAGGCAGAAGCATGACTAGATTGGCTTGTGAGAGGCTGCACTGAACAAGTCAGCGCTGCAAACAGGCAGTAGCAGAGCTCTAAGCTAAGCAACTGGGTTTGCACAGAGGATGAGAAGGTATCAAGTTTTGATTTCAGCATCCTTCACAAGTCCTTTTGCAATTCCATCTGGAAACACACAGAACACCCAGGAACAACGGTCAGTGTGTGGCAACTTAATCAAATTCCTACAAAACTGTGCAGACACCAAACACCATTATCTTTCTCAACAATGACCATCTACAGTTTCTAATCTTGTTTATTTTTTTTAAGGATGAAAATAAAACAAAAAATGAACCACAGAAAGAAGAGGTCAATAATGAAGCAGAGCCTGTACCAAAGCAACAAGGTCAGTAATAAGCTATTTATGAGTTTTCAAAGATTATCTGGACATAATGTATGTATACTGTATAGAATTTTAAATAAAACTGTTGTTCTTCCTAGTGCTCTGGCAGGAGCTCTTATTTTTTATTTGTGGAAGAAATTAAGATCTTGGAATTGTCATTGACTCCAGACCAGTGATTTGTTATAAGTATAGGAGGAGTATCCAACAATAACAAAAGGCAAAAAGCTTTCAAGCACACAGTCCCTCCATGAGCTTGCCCACTCTAATCAGCTAGGCTAGGAAACTCTATTTCCTCTTACTGCAATTTGACTCCTTAGAAATCTTAAAATAAAGATATTTAGGAGCTTAAGAAATAAAAATGCAAAATTTTAATGTTTCTTTTAGTGATATTTCTCACATGTACCAGAAAAGATAAGACAGACTTTAGACTATCTGACATTCAAATATTTCACTGAACAGCCATTCAAAACTTTAAAAACCCCAAAAAAAACCTAAACCCAAACAAGCAAATAACTGAAAAAAAAAAAAAAAAAGAAAAAAACCAGTGTCATTAAAAACATTTGTCGTCACCATTCAGAAGTTACTCAGGACTGGTACACGGGAACATGGAACTCAGGGCAGTAAAACAGGGTAATTATTTGCCTAAGCAGGTGGTTTCTGAAAACACAGGCATCTGCTCATGGCTATCCTGCCCTCCTCTTCCCCCAAGTCCAGTAGCCAAGCCTGTTTTGCCTACACCAGAGCCTAAATGACTGCTTACACCAGCTACCAAAATAAAGGCTCAGGATGGGTGAAGCAATAACTGCTGCTAGGCCATATCCCCTCCTCCCTCCCTCCCAGCATGAGTGGTGCAGCCTTTTCCTTTCCCATCCTCCAGTACCGGAGAAAAACAGAGTCCAGTTTTCCTGTTACCTCATGCTTTTCCTTTAGGAGAGCAGTTCATGTTCATTACACTGAAGCAGCAAAGCAAAGACTGAGGAATCTCCAACTTTCTGTGATCAAGAATAACTAAGAAGAGCAGAGCAACTGGAAAAAGATTACAAGAAAACTTTCATAATCTTTACTTGTGTTTGTGTAATCATAGCAAGTGTCACAATTTCTTTCCTCATATAATGAAACTTTAAACAAAGTCCATTTAATGCAATTATCCTGTTATATAGTAGCTGTAGCATGAAATCAAGGGAAAACAAAGTCTAACATGAATCAACTGTAGCAACAATATAAAAAACTAAATTTGATATTTGGCTTTTTAGAAACACTAAGTCACAGATGCTATCCCATCACAGAATGGAATATCATTATAGAAATTATTTTTGTTTCCATTAAAAACTTAATCTAATTTTACAGATTAATATAACTCATTAAGATATATTTTGGGATACTAAACTACTTTGTTTTTCCTTCTAAAATATAAGATAAGTGGTGGTATAGCAGCAACTACACCATTACTTACTTCAGGAAATTATAATAACACAGCTAGGCTCCACGTTTTTTGGTGGTATTTTTAAATCCATAGTTGTTTGGAAGGTACTTAAGTCTCATTTTCAAATAGCCACAAGACACTGAGGGTATTAATGAATTAGATAGACAATGGCTATACAAGCCAGAGAATTTACACAGGGATCACACGTCAGGAGAGGCTTATGAATTTCACCCCCCTGCCTGTAAGTCCCCAACACCTGAGCCAAATAAGAAACTTCTTTGTCTCTGGACAGAAAAGGGAGGCTGGTCTAAAGCTGTTCACAAGAGGGTCTAGATAAAACTTCTGCAAAATTTTGTGAACTTTGTGTCAGACCTATAATCATAGGGTTATCTTCTGGAAGAAGAAAATGAGAATTAGTGTGGGTAAGCAGAGGACGAGAGACCAGAGATAGCATTTCATGCTGTATGTGCAAATTTGGAGAGAACTATCTAAAGCACAGCCAGGGCTCAAACAACATTAGTTAAGGCAGATCAGCTAAATGGAGAACTTCAAATGTGTTAAAGAAAAGTCTTTCCAAGGTGGCTCGTTACTTTCTCTGGTATAATCAAAATAAAATAGACCAGTAAAACCCTTAATCATAGTATCAGTTTGCAGCTCCATAGTGCTAAATACAAATCAACAGACTGAGTAGAGCTTATCTTCATCCCCCTTCTTTTCACATGGCCAAAACCAGCCATTACCTTCTCGCTTTCTCCATGTGCTTCACAAAGCAGCACAATGTTTCCAGCACACATGCGAACCCAGCAGGAGGTACCATTGGAGCCTGTTTAATTAAAACTTGGCCACTTAGGTCAGTCAGCAACTCCTGGTACTTTTGTCTTCTTTGTTGGCTGCCCATTGCCCCATCTCCACTTCCACAGTTGCCCCCCCTCTCACTAGCTTGCTTTGTGATTAATTCTCCGTATAATTAGTTCACTCTGTAATTAATTCTCTGTGCTGTCAGTTTGTTCCATAATGGATTCATTTTTTTAATTTATTCCCTGCATTTTTTTGTGTATTTAACAAAGTGTGATTCACCTAATTACAGGTTCTCTGTGATATTGAATCCAATTGCTGTAATTTCTTTGCATATTTACCACCTCCCATAACTGACTGGCTATACAAATACTTCCCTTGTTTCACCCACTGCTGTTCAATAGCTCTGTTGGTGGTTATGCTCTTTATAAGGACACATCCAGCCTCCACCTGCTAGCTGGTGACTGAATTACCATTCTCTGTTTTAAAATTTCTTTCATCCTCCTGACAGATAATTCCAGTTTGATTCTTTCCAACTACATTTTAGTACTTCTCTGAAGTCTGTCCTCATCTTTACACTTTTCCCTTACTAGAAACTAGTCTGTTTCCAATATTCTGGGTTTTGATCTTCCTACTTCTACTAAATCAACAAGTGTCTCAAAGATGTTTTCCAGAATCACAGTCACATTTATTCAGCTTTTACTAAAGTGCATATTGACACTGCTTTGTTCTTGGCAGGACTTGAGTGAGAAAGCTAAAGTAAAACTACCGTAGGTATTTCTGCACATGCCAGAATTCCACCTCTAGATCCTAAGGTAGACAGGATCTCACTTCTGGGAGATTACCAAGTTAATGTTCAATGGTATTCAGTAACTTCAGAGCCTAAATGCTTTGGAAAGAATCTCAAGTAAGCAGTGCAGCACCGCAGAGGAAGGGCTGCTCAAAAGGAACTTCAAGACTCCAGATTCCCTCTTCTGCTTAGGTACTTGAGGAACAGTCACTTTTCCACTAAGAAAAAAAGTAAAAGCAGAAGCTGTTGATAGCTGTCTCTAGGCAGTAGGCTCTCATACATTAGCCTATGTGTTACACTTTCCCTCTTTCATAGTAAGAGAGTTGGAACCCATATCTCTCACATTCCTGTATAGTTCCCGAACTACCTGGGCTGGAGAGGTGTGGGAGGAAGTTCTGTGGCCTTCCTAGCCTCTGGGCCATTATGCAGAAAAGAATGCAAAACCCTGTGGAATCCGAGAAGTTTGAATGCAACATGGAGCATGTAACTAACGTAAACATGGAGCATGGAATGAACCTAGAAGTTAATCAAAACAGTAACCATGTAGGAAGAATGAAGGACTTTGATTTCAGTATGTATTTATGTTACAACATTGTTGAATCTTTTAAAAAGGGGGGAAAAAAATCCTTCCAACACGTATTTGACCCTACTGCAAATAAATAAGGCCCAGAGCCAAGATCCTCTCTTCTCAGAGGAGAGTCTTGATCACTAGCTGTTATACAGAGTATGGATGTTCTCTCTTCCTGGAAATAGAAATATAGCAGATGTATTTATTGAGGGCACCAAAATCCTATGCTGTAAAACCTTGGCTTATTCTGGTTAGTTAGGTACCAACTAACTCTGCATGGACTACAACTGAGTTAAACCTCTGAGAAGGGTGATTTGAATTACAAGTGAAATTTTGCAGTCCAAACCTCCCTTTGGCCTGTTATGAATTTGACCCTTAAGTTGCTCTTAAGCAGCTTTACAAAACCTGTCCCTTAGCACCAGAAAATCTAGAGTAAAATAAGTGGGTTTTATTTCAAAAAATACAAATGAATATGTGATTTTATAAGCTGCAGCCCAATGAACTAAACCTGCCAATCCAAAGAGACTTTGAAATAATCTTATTCCTTGTTGCCTTATCCTTTATGCTCATCACTGGCACTCAGAAACAGGCAGCTATTATTCTCATAAAGTGTTTTTTTTAAAGATTACCAAGGACTTGAATATGTTTAATCAGCTTACTTCCACTCCTGCTGATGTGAAATCTTTTAATTCCTCTCAGATCTTCATTTTTCACATGAGTGACAGGTCTAAATGCTAGGAAAACAAACTCAACTTCTCCATACAATCTTCCTTTCCTTACAGAAAACAAACTTAAATAATACTTTTGTTAGCCACTGAAGTTGATGGTTGAATTAAGACGGACCTATTTACTGATTGGTTTATTTCACCCCTGCTGATTTCTGAACTTTTTTCCCCGGCACACAACATTTGTTCAAAAAATGTTGCTTGTAAAGTCACAAAGATGTGCATTTTGTAATTAATTTTAGAGCTGATGTCTTTTCTCTCCTTCATCCATAGGTTTCCTGTGGCTTTTTTTCTCTTGAGATCTTCATAACCCTATAGCCATTTTTAGATATTTTGGATGACTCAAAAACATCTCTGGGGGGCAAGGACAATCAGGCAAATGACTATGTCAGAAGTATCACAGAGAGTTTGTAGACTGATTGTCTTATTCGCATTTCATTGCTCCAAAAGCAAAGTCAGTCTTTACTCCAGCTATTCAAGAGAACCTGCTCTCTAAGTTACTTTGCAGGCAATACCACTTAAAAGCCAATTTGAGACTTCTAACATATTTTGAAATGTTTAATATTTTGCAAAAAGAAGAAATGGCCCCAAAAAATCACTGATTTTAAGTGCTTAAAATTATGTTTCTAAGGTATATATGTCCCTGGTAAAAAGAACAGATCACTCAAATATTAGTCACTCTGCCTCCTACTAGCAGACTCTACCCATGTCTCTGTACAATGTTTCCTGTCTCAAACAATGTCTACCCTCAAGTGTTTCCATGCACCATTAAAATTGCCACTGTTGTTTGTATATTAACTAAAATAGTTTTACCATGTGAGCATGTTGTAGCTTAACCCCAGCCAGCAACCAAGCCCCACACAGCCCCTCACTAACTCCCCAGCCAGCAGAATCGGGGAGAGAATCAGAGGGGCAAAGCTAGAAAACTTGTGGGTTGAGATGTTTCATCAGGTTTTTAGGGAAGGCAAAAGCCATACACACAAGCAAAGCAGAACAAGTAGTTAATTCACTTCCCATTGACTGCTGGCATTCAGCCATCTCCAGGAAAGCAGGAGTTACTTGGGAAGATAAATACCATCACTCCAAATTTCTTTCCTACTTCTTTCCCCCATTTTACATACTGAGCATGGTCAGCATATAAAGTGTCATATGGCCTGGAATAGCCCTTTAGTCAGTTAGGGTCAGCTGTTCCAGGTGTCTTTCCCAGCCTTCCATGCATCCCAAGTTTCCTCAGCAGCATGGCAGTGTGAACAGCAGAAAAGACCTTGGCTCTGTGTAAGCCCTGCTCAGCAATAACAAAAACATCTCTATATTAACAACCCTGTGTTCAGCACAAAACCAAACACAGCCCTAACACCAGGCACTGTGAAGAAAATTAATTCTGCCCCAGCTGAAACCAGCACAGAGCACAAACATCAAGCTACACAAAGTTTTAAAGCAACCATCAAATATATATATTTAATTGAAGAAAAACAATTTATTCCTTTATCTTTGTCTTTTTGTCTACCATGACTAATTCTCTTCTGTGTTCCTGCCAAGTATTGGAAAACAAATCAAGATAGTTCAGGCCAATCTGATTTGCAGGATTTTTTTTCATTACTGAAGGAAGAAAACCCAAAACATTAAATGTTCTTTAAATAAACATTGCCTACATTAATCCTGGTAATAAACATCAGAACTGAGTGGTAACATTTACAACTGTATTACATACATAGCAACTCAATTAACTAGATTTAGTATGACGCTATCATTGTGCAATCATATAGTAGTTTTAAGCATTAATGTATTTTAAAATTACTACATTTTTATAAAAGTTACTAAAAAGTTACCAGTAGAAGAAAGTATTTGACCATACATTTAATTAATATGAAATAGACATTATGCTTGGGTGTTCTGATGGAAATACTGCTTCCACCAAAGAAAAAGAAGATAAAAGTGAGCCAATGTTTTGTGAATCATCCTATAAAACAATATATTGTGGATTCAAAATTAAACAAGATCATGTCAGTTGATGATTAAGTTGAACTAAAATGTGCTTTTGAACAGACAAAAGAAGAAGCCCAGAAAACTCTTTGCTTTTTATGTAGGAAACTGCTAGCCATGACAAGTTCTACTTTCACATATACCCAACCAGTACAGACAGGAGAGGAAGCATAGGTATGATACTGGTCATACTGCTAGAACAAGGCAATGGAGCTGCCTGGGAATTCTGGGAAAGAGATTCTTCTCTTCCTGAAGTATAGCAAAGCAAAAGCACTTTTTCTCTTCTATATTCAGACTGTTACTATCCAGCTGCTGACATTTATTCATATCTTAATATCTAAAAACTAATCTTTAATTGACATTTTGCTTTTGTTTTTTGGGGGGTTTGTCATTTTTTGGTCTGTTTTGGTTTTTTTTGGTTTTTTTGGTTTTTTTGCAATAATGCAAATATATTTGTGATGATAATAAAATTTTTAAGCCAGTGATGAGTGACTGAGAGGTCTATGTTTTATTAGTTCCTGGAAGAAAGTCCCTTCAGATTGTCTGACTGCTGCAGAGGCATGCCTCCTGATACTGAATAACCAGTAGGGCTGGTGGTCTTCACAGTACAAAGTGCTTTTCTTCTATCCCTGAGCTGCTGCAGCTGCTTTCTCAGGCAGTCTCTTCCCTTGCTCTGAGCAGCAGGTTGGCATCTCAGCACCTTGGCGTCTGTACTGACCTTTGGACGGAATAAGAAGAAGGAGCTGTCCTAGCCAGGCTGGAGAGGTGGTAATTACCTTTTACAAGTCCAGGGCTTTTGAGTTACATCAGTAACAGCAGAAATAGGACTGGGAAGTAGAAGAAATGATGAATTAGTGTAAAATTACGGGCTTAATCTGCCCTTCTTTATGCTAATTTCTTACTACAGTAAAAAATAACATCTTAACGCTCTTCTGCTGGAAGGATCATGTTTGTGGCCAAGGAATAAGATTTATCTGAGTGGATCCATGAGGTTTTAGAGTCCTTTGCTGACATTGCCTTTTGCCAGAAGAGAAGTTTGCAACACCTCTTTAGGCTAGCTCTGTGACAGAGATTTTTAGATCCACCAACACTTACATACCCTGGACTGAGAGGTTTAGTAGAATCAAAATGACTATTGCAAGAATGACAACTCTTGAGTTTTTTGTGTTTTGTTGTCTTCCGGCAATGACAAATCCACCTGTAACAACACCTTTGTCTCTGGGAAAAGGTCTTCTAGGACTAATGCCTTCAGTTTTAGGATAGTGGAGTTGGTCCTACATGAGCAGGCTGAAACTAAAAAGAACGTTGCCACCTCTTCCACTGTGATGCTTCACAACATTCTGCTTTTTGAAAACCCATTATGCAAAGTGTCAGACTGATGAGAGCTATCAAATTATTTTTCAACATGAAAGTTTAAAACAAAGACATGGGACTAATTACAAGAAATCATCACTTAAAGCCACTTAAATGGCAAGAGACCATACCATTTGTTTCAAACTCGACAGATTTCCTGCTTAGACTCCTTTGAAAAAGTTGCTAGTAACAGAAAGGAAGAAATAGACTAGACAAAGTACAACATACTCACATCATTAATGATATATTTCACTCATATTACTCAGCAATGAACAGGACTGTCATGGCAGCTGAAGCAACAACATCTTCGATGCAGTACAAACACTGAAGTATAAATAATTTTATTAGCATTACTATTCATAAGCAAATAAGCTACTCCTCATTTTTCTTCCTATATTTCACAAGGCACTTCTAGACAGATCTATCCATCTTCTACCATGCTGCATGACTTCTTGTCCCTCATAAATTCAGAAAAGCTCTGAATTGACGATTATTGAGCTGGCTACTCATGAATCTAGTTAAAAACCACAAGTAAATTACATATTCTAAAAGGTATACTTATCATAAACATGCAGGAAATTGTTCAAAGGTCAGGTCCCAGAAGCAGTGCCTTTTAGTGCATGTATACTGAAGAAATAATGTCAGACAGACTGTGATTCCTTCAAAAGTATTATTATAATTCTTTAAAAATTCATTTTCAAAAATTAAAATCTTTTCTTCTAGATACAGGATCAGCAAAAGCACCTGAGCCTTCAAAACCTGAAAACTCAGCTGAGCCAGATAAGACACCTCAACAGGAAGAGCATCAACTCAAAGATGGGAAAGAAGATGCTAAGTGAGTAAATTCAATTAAAAAATTTGAAGTTTCTACCTGACCTCCTGAATTAGCATTTCTGTGTGCCATATATCAGCTCCTTAAAAGTCCCTCCTGTAAAGATCTGAAGAGCTTTATTTCAATTTCAAGGTAGCATATATATGAGGCATTCATTTGTTATGTGCTTTTGGTGGTTTGTTGTGTACGTCATCCTACATCACAGGAACGAGGAAAAGGATTTGCTCAACTACAGTTATATGCTAATTTTAACAGTGCTGCTGCTCAATTATTACTATTTCTTAGCAAAGAAGAAAGTCCCAGAATGCTGCCCTGAATACCTAGAGTGTTTGTCACATCATTCTGACTTGAAACATTTTACCCTGTACATTTTTTTTTTTTAGTTATAGCATTAAATCAGCATTAGTCTCCACAATCAGAAGATTAGTACTGTCTCTTTCTGAGAAGAGACAAATGAATGAAACATTAATATTCCTTCAGGGGAAAATCTAGGGTCATGCAACCTTTGTAAAAAGCTGAAGTGACTGTTTTGCTAAAATAGAAATAAATATGAAGTCTAAAACCAATAAATTTGGAATAGTCCACAGTCATTTCAGAAGCAGAGATTCATAGATTCATGGAATCATAGAATTCTTTGGGTTGGAAGGGATCTTTAATGGTCATTGAGTCCAACCCCTTTACAATGAGCAGGGACAGCTATAAGTGGATCAGGTTGCTCAAAGCGCCATCCCAGGTGACTTTGAATGTTTCCAGGGATGGGGCAGCTACCACCTCTCTGCTTAACAGGTGCCAGTGTTCCACCACTCGCATGGTAAAAAATTTCTCCCTTATATTTAATCTAAATCTGCCCTCTCTAAGTTTAAAAACATTAAACCTTGTCATATCACAATCCCTGCTAAAATGTTTGCCCCCATTTTTCTTACAGGCCTCCCTTAAATACTAAAAGGCCACCAATAAGGTCTCTCTGGAGCCATCTCTTCTCCAGGCTGAAAAACCTCAACTGTCTCAGCCCTTCCTCACAGGAAAGGTGCCCCAGCCTTCTGATCATGTTTTTGGCTCTCCTTTAGGCCTGCGACAACAGGTGTATGACTTTCCTACTCTGAGGACTTCAGAGCTGAATACAGTGCTCCATGTAGAACAGAGAGGGGCAGAATCACCTCCCTCGCCCTGCTGGCGTTTCTTTTGGTGCAGTCCAGGATATAGTTGGATTTCTTGGCTGCAAGTGCACATTGCCAAGTCACACCCATCTTTTCATCCACCAGCACCTCCAAGTCCTTCTCCCTAGGCCTGTTCTCTATCCCTTCATGCCCAGCCTGTATTAATACCAGGGGTTGCCCCGATCCAGGTGCAGGACCTTGTAGTTGGCCTTGTTGAACTTCATGAGATTCCTGTATACCCACTTCTCAAGCTTGTCCAGGTCCTCCCTTTGGATGGCAGCCTATCCTTCAGGTGTGTCAACCACACCACTCAACTTGGTGTCATCTGCAAACTTGTTTAGTGTGCACTTGATGTCACTGTCTCTGTCACTGTGGAAAATAAAGGTCTTCATAGAACAGCTCAGGTTGGAAGGCTCCTCCAGAAGGGATGAGGTCCGAATTCCTGCTGAAAATATTTAGAGGTTAGACCCAACTCCCAGGTAAGATCAAGGCACCCAAAACTTTTTTCAGTATAATTGTGAATCTATATCATCAAGAATGGAGTTTCCATAGTTTCTCTGGGCAATCTGGTCCACCCTTTGACCACCCTTACTACAAAAATTAAATGGAATTAAATTTTCCTTTGCTTTGACTTTCTTCTTTTGCCTCTCATTCTCTTGCTGTGCGCCTCTGGTGCTCTTTCTAAATCCGAATGTGTAGTTAGCTTTCATTGCTGCAAGAACACACTGTGGATTCATGTTGAATTTGTTGTCCACCAGGACCCCCAGATGCTTTTATGCAAAGCTGTTACCTAGTCAGTCAGCTCCAAGTCTTTGCTCTCACATGGCCTATTGCTATGCATCATGAAGTTTCTGCCTTTTGAGATCACTTTGAGTGAAGAAAAACAGATACACTCAATACAGAACAGGGTAGAAACTCCTCCTGCTTGTCTTTGCCTTCTATTATTTTGATTATCCTAATGACACAAAGAAAAAGTCTTACCCCAACATGGAGTTAATTTATAGAGATGATTACCTATTTCCTCCCCTTTACTAAGACAGACTTTGTGTCTGGAAACAATCAAGCAAAATGCTACTGCACATGCCTCTATAAAATAATAGATGCAATTAAAAATAACTCTGACTAGAAAGAATGGAAAGTTATAAATAACTTAAGTCACTTCAATGTGAATCAGTAGGTCAAAAATGAAAACCTAGATAAGAATCTCCCTTTTTTGCCATCATACAATATGTTATTCAATGCTTACAGTTCCACTGGTAAATCTTGTAACCATGGTTAACATAATTACTATGTGCTTATGAAACAAAAGGGTATGTTGCTTATTAGTAGAAACAAAATCTGTCTGTTAAAAGGAAATTTAAAATATTTATGTTAAACATTACTTTCTCAGAGGTGTTCTGACTCAGTGTCATGTGTGTATCCAGATATACCTTGTCAGTCTAATTTGAGCAACAGCTGCTAAAAATACAGTAAATATTTGGTAAATTTACAGTCAAAACAGTTACCCACTAAATTATGCAGTAGAGGCTGGAAGGCACGGCGCTGGTGTCATTGCTCTGGCATGACACTAAACTACCCAGATCTGTTGTGTGACTGTCAGAGCTGGAGGGAGAATGATTTTTAAAATGTGCCTTTGAGAGAATTTAATTCATTGCTTTTTAACGTTCATGGAAATCCATTTAGACACCATTCCTGATCAAGGTTACTGCCTTACTGAGTCTACGTGCTCAAATTTGCTCACTAGAATATTTTTAGGGAAAAGCAACTGCCTTCATCACGTGAGAAAAACTGAGAATTTAAGTCAAATATATACATGTGATCTACAAAAGAAGCAGTAAATAAAACATGCTCTAATCACTGTCTAGCACTGAGGCCAACTAGGACAATACAAAATGCCTCCTGAAGAGTCTGCTCATTGCTAATTTCTAGGTATTTCCATACCTGGGATTTGTTTGGAAAAGCGTTAGTTTTATTAGCCAAAGCCATACCTAGGACTGTTTGGACAGTCAGGATAGTCAACTAAGAGTCCCATTGTCCAGGATTTTTCTCTGTCACTGTTTAATCCATATTTGGATACTGCTCAAACAGAGATTAGTAACGAGTAATGTTGTCTCTTAGGCAACACCAAACTGTGTGGTGCAGTCGACACACTGGAGGGAACAGATGCCATCCAGAGGGACCTTGACAGGCTTCAGAGATGGAGCTGCACAAACCTCATTAAGTTCAAAAAGACCAGGTGCAATGTTCTGCACATGGGTCACAGTAATCACCAGTATCCACAGAGCCTGAATGTTGAACAGATTGAGAGCAGACCTGCAGGGACGGCCTTGGAGGTATACCGGTGAATGAAAAATTAGCTGTGGGATGGCAGTGTGTGCTCAGAACTCAGAGAGCCAACTGTATCCTGGGCTGCATCAAAACCAGTGTAGCCAGCAGGTTGAGGGAGGTGATTTACCCTCCTCTACTCCACTCTGCTGAGACTTCACCAGAAGTGCTGCATCCAGCTCTGGAGTCCTCACTACAGGAAAGACATTGACCTTGTCTAGAGAGAGCCACAAAAATAATCAGAGAGGTGGACCACCTCTCCTATGAGGAAAGGCTAAGAGAATTGTGATTGTTCTTGCAATACTACAAGGGGTAATGATTTTAAAGAGGGCAGATTTAGACTAGATATGAGGATGAAATTCTTTTGTGTTGAGAGTGGTCAGACGCTGGTTTGTCAGAGAATTTGTGGATGCCCCATTTAAGGGCACTTAAGTGTTTAAGGTCAGGTTGGACATGGCTCTGAGCAACTTGATCTAGTGGACAATGTCCCTGTCCAAAGAAGATGGGATGGATTAAATGATTTTTAAAGGTCTCTTGGAAATTAAACAATTCTATGATTCTATGATATTGTTATGGAAATCAAGATTGGCAAAATCACCAGTGGAATTTCCTTAACTGGAATTTCAGACTTTGCCCAGATATATTTCAGGTTGCAGCAAGGGCCTGCTGAGAGAAGAGGGGATGGGAGCCAAGGATAACCTCAGCACAAGCAGTGTCCTTACCAGCAAGGTTCGGCCTCACAGGGTCTGAACACAGCAAGCAGAGCAAGATCCTAGCAACAGGCTCCATCAACAAGGCAAAGTGATGAACCAGGTTTAGAGTCCATCCAGGGAGTCCAGTCAGGAGCAAAAAAGACAGGGTCAGAGAAAGTGCTGGAGACAAGGCTACAAAACAGGTCCAAAGTCTATCTAGGAGACAGGACTAGAGAGAACTGGAGGTAGACACACCTAGAATAGCTCAGGCAGTGACCAAGGCCCGACCTGAAGTGGATAACAAAGACCCACGGACAATAGAGTGTGGGTGAAAGTCCTGCTGGAAGTCCCAGGGGAATTAATTCATGTAGACTATTTTCTTATATTGTTCATCTGTCAAGAGTCAAACTTTAATCAAAATTTATTTCATCTGCAAGAAATCATCAGTATGCCCATTGACTGAGTAATATACATAATGAAATAAGGTTTGTGGATATATATTTTTTCATAAATCATATACATCCAGAGCACATCAACTTTCATGGAAATGTTAATAGAAAAGCTTTCACCTTATCTGCTGTTACTATGACATTTAATTTTTTAAAATGCACCTCTGCAGGCTCAGACGCATAGAATAAGGAAGAGGGAAGAAAGCAGTTTTCCTGTTTGGAACAGCACATTTTTTTAATTTCCTTTAAAAAAGCAAATATTTTTTCGCTTGCTAAGTGAATGACAACATTGACAAAGACTGCATTTGCTCCTAAAAATTCCCATAGATATTGTTTGTCTGCAAAAAAATTTAAAAAGGAAAATAAATAAATAAATAAATAAATGGGGGGGTGGGGGTGGGAGGGAGAAGGCTTTCCCTCTCAGCACATCCTCATTTTTTAAAATACTGCAGTACACGGTGATGGATGTTAATAAAGAGTAGAGAGACACAGCACTGGTCTCAGCCACCTAAACACTATGTCTGAAAGAAGAAACCCACAAGAATGGATGACGTGCCAAACGCTGAATTACAGCCCAGTGACTGAAACATTTAATGTCTGCTTCCTAATGGCTTGGATATAATTGCACACAAACTGGCTCTGTCTGCCACTATGTTTTTTCTCCCCTCTATCTTTATTGATAATATAACAGAGCAATAGGTAATTTTCATTAATAGCTATTTGCTGAGCAATAATAACCTCTGGAAGGGTGGGCTGAGGCTACCCTGTCTCTTCACAGCAAGAAATGAGGGAGCAGAAGAACACTCAGCACCTCATTTGCACTCTAATAGAAGACAGGGGAGTCTTATTAACAAGAAACTAGCACTAAGCTTCAAGGTATGAGACAAAGGAGTTGCAGCACGTCCTAGAAAAAGTAGAGTATGGAAGAAGGTAAACAAAGCATCTGAGAGCACAGACCACAGAAAACAGAGGGACACGAAGAGCTTCCATGACCTCTTCTCTCCTCTGTGTCTTTTAAAAGCCTTTAAGCCCTGTTGAATTTGTAAAAGTACTTCATCTTCCCAGATTACCAAAGAGATTACAATGTACTATTTATACTAAGGCAGTACACTGAAACCCCAGTCAAAGATCATGAACCCCACTGTGCAAAATACTGCATAAAATAATAATCCACATTTGGAGGCTAAATATTCAAGACCACATAAAGGAAAAAGAAACACAGCAGGTAACTGGGACTTCCTATGCTTTTAGATTTTGTCTCAAAATCTTACATATGCTCAATTATGTTTAGAGAGGAACAAAAAGTTGTATCTGATGTGCCACCTTCAGAATCTAGCTATTGCGAACAAAATATGTTAATATAAAATGCACTAGGGAAATTTTAATAAAATATTAAATTTATACAAAAAAACCCCAGCATTCCCACCCAGAAAGCATACTCATCTGATTCTGCTTTTTCAAATGCAGAAACACAGCTTTCAACATTTTCAAAAAAAAAAGGGAGCTCTAGTACTGCAAACTTCCATATGAGCATGGGTGGTTCATGAACTTCATGCTTCTGGTTTGCCTTTCTCATATCCACATCCTGTTACTTAATAGACTCTACCAGTCCCTCTATAAAGAAGATTTTTTTCGTCTTTAATTTGGCTAATAGCGAGAAAAGAAAACAAAATAAAGAGTAAGAGGCAATTTGCTATGTGGTGCATAGCCAGGTTAATAAAGAGAACTCCTGCTGGTAGCATGTTCTTAGTGAGTAATGCACTTCATTTACCTCAATACCCTCGACCAAGAAAATTACTGTGCTTATTAGTGCTTGCCATCCACTAGTTACAACACATCAATTCACCAACTAGATGCACCTTAGAGAAACCATGTCCTATCACAAGAACAAAATCTCAGCACATTAGTGAGACAGACCCAGTATCAACCCTCTGCAGAGTGTCTAGAAATCCTTGATTACCATAGGAACACCAGGGATGTAAGAAAATGACACTCATGGCAATAAACTCCAATCAAATTTAGATGAAGTAAAACAAGGCCAGTGCTGGGCCTTACAAAATATCCCAGATTAAACACAGTTACAGGCACATTTTATGGAGAGGCTAATACATTTCCTTAGTTGTTTCCAGCTAATCACTGCAGTACTTGAAATTGTAAACAGATGGAATGCATCCAGTATATTTTTTAAGCCTGACTGAAAAGACATTAATCTGTTAAAAAATAAAAATACTTTTCTTAGAACTTATATTCCCTCTGCTTAGGCCTTTTTTTTCAGAGCTTGTCACTTCTAGTTCTCGGACTTGAGTTTCTGAAATTACTACATTGAGAACCTGCAAATTAAATAGAAAGGTGATGGTGTGCTACCTGTACCAAAATGGATTAAACTTGCTGTAATCTTTGCTGAGATGTATTTTCCTAGAGCCTTTAAATCCTATCCGATCTGCAGGATGCAGTTACCCTTGCTATTTAATGTCACTCACTCTGCATGGCAATCAAGTAGGTAGCCTGAAATTAAAAAGTAGCGGATTCAGAAGTTTTTCATTGAAGATTAAATGAAGTGAGGAAAAGATAGGAATGTCATTATACAGACTGAAATGCTGCTTTCTTCCCCACTTGCATTATTTCAAATCGTATGCTCACAATATTCATATATATTTATTGTTAACTGTATCAATGGAAGAAACTGGGTTTTTTGAATATGTAACAAAGTAAGGATATAGTTTGTCATACTTTGCCACTGTTTGATTTCTTTAATTAGAAGTAATTTCTGTGCATTTTGTGTAAATCCTCCATTTACCTAATATTTTTCAAACTAAGAAGAAATTTTTGTAAAGGAAGAAATTATAACTTATTCAAAATGTTATCTCTGCTATTATATGTTGAATAATTTTTGGGGAAAAAAGCAAAGCAATGAGCATTGTGACAGGTACACTACTATATGTAATATAAAATATTTATATTTAAATTGCATTTCTATTTAAATCACATTTGTACTAAACATTTGCAAATATATCAGGGCCTTTCTTGATAAATCTAAAACACATATAAATCTAAGACATAATGCTTATTGTAATTTAGTAAAAGAAAACTTATTATTACTCCATGACAAGTGTAAGTATTCATGCCTATGTTTAACCTTGTCCAACATATTTTATTAAAACACCCTGTCTCCAGCAATTTACTCTTTTTCCAAATCTTAGCAATTTAGGATGGAAACATCCCATGTTGTACAGCCCCAGAGAGGAACAGAGGAAACAGTGACAGGTGGAGAGACGAGGATCAGATGAGAAGTCAAACACATCTGGCAGCCCAGTTTTATTCAGTGCCCTGGGTAAATGATACTCAGGAGAAGCAGTGGGATGGCCAGTGTCTGCAGGGAACATGCCTACTTTGCTGCTGCATTTGGAAAGGAATGTGTCAGGATCTTGCAGAAGGGGAAAGGATGGTCTTAAATAGCAGTAAATGGAAGTCATCTCAGAGGAATAGGTACTTTGTCTCCAAGTTTCTTGGTGATCCTGGGAAAGGTACATGTAGTGAGTTCCTACACAGGTTGCTGTGTAACAGTTTACCCTAATGAAGGTAGATTTTTAACAAAGATGGTCACACCAAGATAATTCCATCTAATTAGCATAAGCAACAATGGCCATGGCATGAAGCTCAATATATAGTAAAAGTCTGTCAGGGTTCCCAGTACTGGAGCAACTTTAGTTGCCACACAAGCTGAATCTATGCCACTACTTCTTTCTCTTTCATTTCTAATTTTGCTAGTTGAAATATAGCCTCCTGAAGCTAATATCAGCAAAACAATTCTTATTTGGGAACACACACTGAAAATTATAGAATTAACTGATATTCTTAGTCATCATACAGTTATTACCCTTGTACCAAATCTTTTTTTTTTTGAAAAAAAAAACCCACCAAAAAACAGGGAGAAAACTAAAATGTGCAAATGGCCAAAAACTAAGATGAAAGAAAAGGGATATTTTACCACATGTTCAAAGTGCATAGGACAAATTGTACAAAAAGAGGTTTACATTGAGGAAAAAAATTGTAAAATGAAGCACATAAATAAATTCTTTAGGAAGATTATGGAATAGCCATGGCTAGACATAGTTAAGAAAAGGCTAGATAAGAATCTGTCAGGCGTACCTCATCCTGCTTTGAGCTGTGGGGACAGGATGTCTCAAACTTCTCTAGAGCCTTATGGTTGTATGATTATTTTAGGGAGTCTATGAAAACAGATGAGAAGTGAAAGCAACTATTGGAAATTAAGTTCTTCAAATTTGAGACTTTTTTCCAACCATTTAAAACATCCATAATGGGAAATTTTATGGCATTTTCATTTTAGCTTTTAATTCCCTGCATATCAAGAAAAACTGAAAGCTAGAAAATAGGAAGAAGGGTTTGTGCTGTGCTCATGAATTCTGTACAGCACTGGATCATACTCTGATTAAATTATATTTTACATAGCCATAAATTATAGGCTTATGTAAATAAGTTATGAGTTTGCATTTAAATGTGTTTGAATGTAACGGACATTATGTGTACATGATAAGAAGTATCTTTTAAAAGTCCTGGTAAGTGGCAGATGCTCCAGACAGGTTTAATTACTTACAGATAAGAAAGCCCCAATGACACAACAGCACCAGATAAGGAAATAAATGATAATTACTTCCTTAGACTATTATACCTTTGTTCTAAAGCAATTAGTATTAGAAATTATGCTGTCCTTATTTTACACATCATAGTAAATAGCTAGTGCAATTAAAAATTTTTGTATCACCAGTTACCTTAAGGAAAGGTGATTTTTCCATAGCTAATTGATACTTTCAACGCTCATACTACTTTCTTTCTACTACTTTTATAGTTCCTACTACAGCATTTTTAATTAAAATAAAATCTTATTCACATTTTAATCCGGTACCTCAGTGAGAGTTCCATGTGTTCAGCATTGAGACAGACTTCTCCTAAGAGAGTACTGTAAAGAAGATTAGAGGATTCACAGATTGTTGTGATTGAATAACTAGGAGGATTGTCAAAGAAGTTGCTGTGAAAAAAATTTGAGCTAAAAAGCAGGAATCTCTGCAGCCTACATTATTAGATTTCAGTCTGCATTGCATCAAGAAGTTTGTTCCGAGTTCAATACGAGTAGCTAAGTCTGAAAGATAGTGCCTTCCTTGAACACTGTTACTTCCATATCTGTTTTGCTTTATGAATACAACATGAGATCTGGGAAATGGATGATCTCTGCATTTTATTTCAAGAACAGTTGCTTAGGGCCCAAACAAGCATGATTTCTGCACAAAGATTCTGAACTAAGGGAAAGTCATGGATTCCAGTGGAAAGATTTATTTATATGTTGTCTGCATAAAGCTCATAAATGCTTATGGCCCATTCTTGCTTATATGTATGTAAAACCCAAACCAACCCAATATTATGATATCATTATGTTTAAATTAATGAAAAAATTAACAAAATATATAGTAAGAGAAAGGAACATCAGTTTAAAATAAAATTGTGTTGTGAAGAACACTTCAATCCTAAAATAAAATGAAAATAAAAGTGTGTTTTGTTCTGTTTTATTGCAAAGAAAAGTTAATATAATGCCAGTATTTCAAAAATGGAGCAAATAGAAAATGACATAATCTTCTGTATCAGTAAAGATGGGTCTTTATCAGACACTTTCCCTTGCCAAGGGTAGTTCAGATTAGATATTAGAAAAAAAAATTATCACTGAAAGAGTGGTCAGACATTGCAATAAATTGCTCAGGCACGCATCTGAATGTGGCTCTTGGTTTAGGAATAATTATGATGGTGCTGGGTTGACTGTTGGACTAGATGATCTTGAAGTTCTCTTTCAAATTTGATGATTCTGTGATTAAAGGAAAAGATGATGGGTCAGAGGAAGACACTTGTTTCAAGACTGTTAAGGAAAATTAAAATTTAATTAAAAGATTTTTGAAATTCCGCAGAATCTAATGTGTGAACAGCTTGTTCCAAGACTTTAAGATAATATATTTATCTTAGAAATTTACTTTCTTAGCACTTGAGCTCTTAAGATTTTTGGAAGAAGTAGACTAAGTAGGTGGTAAATATACAGGTTAAGTCACTTATCCACTTCCCAAACATTTACATATTTCATGTTTGTTTTCTGAAAAGGATTTCCTGTCATGCTGCATACATTCTTTTGTTTTGTTGGGAATCACAGCCTACACCAGTCTTCACAATCTCAGCTAATATAATCTTGAAGTCTGTCACACTTCTTTCAATCTCTCCTCACTCATAGTAGAAGGCCACCTAGAATTCTGATCATTAAAGGCTTGGAAACTTTCTTCAGACATTTAACTCATGCTAATTCACTGTGCTTCTATTCACACTTGTTCTTCTCACAATACTTTTTCTCAGCTCAAACGCCTCTTTTCCCATGGTTCTCCACCAAAATTTGAACTTATAGACAATGATCTTATTAGGTCTCAATCTGTTTTGTTGTCCTTTTCAAAGTCATGTTCCTAGTAGCCTTGGCCATTCTAAGAGACTTTCTAGAGTCTCCAATGGGAATTCACCTTTTGAGTATAGCTGGTCAGAATAACTCTCACATGGGCTTATATCCCAATACTAATGCTTACTTCCCTGGCAGTATGTCATATGCATCCTACAATTACATTTGCACCGGTGTTTTTCATAGCCAGATTATGTACAGCTCATAGGCACCTTCCCTTTGACTAAACACTTGGATATTTATCCTTTTGTCACCTGCAATTGATGATCCCAGCATTTACAAAAGAAATTCTTACAATTTGATTCTAAGTATATGTCTGCAGTATGGGGGATTAGATTTTTCCTCACTTCTATTACTTGGACTAAATAATTCAAATTTTCCTGCACAGGAATCATTCCAACTTTTTAATCTTCCAAATCCAATGTCTTATTAAACATCATTAGTACACTACTACATTTTGTACCAAAATCATGAAAGAGAATATTAAAGCTCACTCCTAAAACCCCATCAGCATCCTGTGCAGGTAAAGGAGAAAAATAGTCTCTCTTCACAGGCAATTCAGAGCAGAAATCTATCTCAGTCATTCTGAGCCTCTCCTCAGGGAAGCTTTCTTTGGACTATAAGGACAGCATAATAAAAATAGAGAAAGTTAGCTTTTTGGAATACCTCTGTTGCTGTACCAAGAAAGTGACTAACATGTTGGGTTTTTTCTATTACTAGTTTTCCTAGTAATTTAGGATGAGTGATCTTAGGCTTGGAACTTGGGGCTTCTATGGTATTACTCACATTGGGTTTGTCAGCAAAAATGGAGGATATGTTTTTGAATCAATACATTTCATGATACCTGGAATTACATTTTTCTGTGTCACCGAAATCTTTCTCATCTATACCATCATGTTTTGTGTATTATCATATCCTTCTGAAATTTGGTTATCTGAATTAGAGATTCCCCATCATTTATTCAGAAAAGACAAATTATTTTTTTCAAGACACAGCTTGTAAATGCAATCATAAATCACAGCATCAGAGCTCAATAAAAGCATTGAAAGCTCTACTGCAAGATCAAGAACTCTGTTTCCATGTAATTAGCAGAAACTCATCTTAAGTGCTGCAAAAAAAGAGGGTTATAACTGAAATCAGCAAAAAGTGTTATGGATATTTTCCAGGCAGCATACATTTATGGAATACATTTTCTCAGGGGTCACCTGGTAGATGAAAGATGGAATCAAACTCAGGTATTTGGTGTTTATGGCCAGAAACAGGAAGGAATTAAACCCTAGATTGCAACTTAGAAAAGGGCAAAACTTCTGAAATAACTATTGTATTTCTTATCACTGTTTGTTTGAACTCTTAACACAGAAAACTTTCAAGCCACAGTACTTAACAGCTGTTGCATATATTAGTACACTAAACACAGTATTTCCATAGCCTTTTTCACAGTGATATTCTTTAACTATTCCATAGGTGTCTAAATCTTCTCTTGTGGCTTGGGGAGAATAAAGGCATTGCAATTTTATCACTAAACAAACAAGTTTAAATCTACAAGTTACAGAAATAAAATCTACAAATTAAAAATATCAGAAAACTATATTATTATTATATTTCTCATGTTACATATATTGCTATCATTAAACAAAATATGTTTGAGGTAGTAATAAGACTGTGTGCATAGCACATGAGTTGCAGTCCTGATTTTCATTTCCTAGGCCACTTGACATTATTACTTGCACAGGGAATAAATATTTCCAATCCATTACATGGAGACTAAGTAATATAGACCTAGGCCTGTTGTAACATACTGCTCAAAGGCTAAAGATAAACTGCTTAAAGAAAAAAATATCTTAAAGAATAACAGCTTAGAACTAAGTCCTAGCACCACATGATACAAGAGAAGGAGTCAAGTTTTTTAATTAAAAGTGATTTAGTGAAGTTTAAATGGGCTTCATTAGCCCAGGCAATTTAAAGTGCACCTCTACACAAAGTACATACACAATAAACATCCTCAAATTAACAGTGTTCAACATGCAGCCTCTTCCATCTGTATTAACCAAAGGAAATCTAAAGTAAGCATTTCGTTACAAGAAAATAATGGAGTAGGAGGTAATGCAAGCTAAATGAGAAGTAGGGCAAGGAAAATCAATTTCTCATCAACTGTGGGGCAAATAACTTTAAACTAAGTCACACAGATTCTAATCAGTACCAAATGGAAACATGGTTCCTGTGCGCTACATTGCACTAAATTCATGGTAGAGGAGACTAAGTTTTGTTGGAAAATCTGTGAAATAAGAGGAAAATCTCAAGCAATTTGTAGCTTATTCCTAGAAAGAAGATAGAAGGGGCCGTTGGCATGACATTTAGGGTACGTGGTATCTAACTACAAGGTAGCTAACAACCTGACCAAATACAGCAACAGCAAAGACTCAGAATTATTTTAAATTCTTTGCATAGAAGCAAAAAACTAATTGTGAGATGTTAGCTCAAAACAAGAAAGGATGTCATTATATTGCAGATGGCCTGGGCAAAGGGGAAATGTGACACAAAAGGAACTGTGATGAGATTACAAAATGTATCAGAACTGTTTCGATTAATCTCCTGTCCAGGGAGTTTTAAGAATTAGACAGTATACAAGACTTAAATTAGAGGAATGACAAGTATATACTTCCAAACTTTTGCTTCTTCTACTGCTTCTAACAGCATATCTCCACTTTATCTAATGGTTTTATTGCTGAAGGATTTTCACATGCTTAAATTATACTTCCTTGGGCACTGTGATTTGTGTTGTGTCTCCAGAAAACTGCTTCTCAAAAAGCTACACACATCCCACTCTGACACGCTCCTTTTTTAGTAACAGCTCCTTCTGTTAGAAATTTCAAAGTAGGTTTAGGTCTTGAGGAGACATGGTGTTTTTTCAAAGATCACTTTGCAGTGGTTTTCATTTCTTCCCTACTGTCATACCACTTTCCCCTCTACTCACATTTGGGAAGATTTTCTCAAGAATCCAGACATTTCAAGCATATGTCACTCTTGGTCTGCTGCTGCTCTTGCTGTAGCCACATCCCTGTGGTACTTGGGACAGAGCTGAAAGACTGATAAGAAAGAAAGAACAATTCCCTGATGTAACCCCTATATCGGGCATAGCTTTCAGGATTTCAGTACAGAGGTGGCAATTGTGATCGGTCCAGGAGGAGCCCTTCAGGTGCCCTGTGCCAGTCACAGCTATTTCCAGCCATCTCTGGCATCAGTGTGTCACATCAGCTGAGAAGTGTTGAGTCAAGGACATAGAAAATAATCCCATGTCCTGGTCTTTGCATAGAGGAAGTCCAAATGTGTGCCCCAGCTGACAGCTGAGTGGCACTCAAAAACAAACCCAGTCTGCATAATCAGACAGTGGCAAGTAATCAAGGATGAAATTTCAAATAAGAATAAGCACAGAAGAGTTGATCAACAATCCCTTTCACCTAGATTAGAAAATTTGACTGTCCAGCATGCATAAAACCTAATGAAAGCATTAGCTGCGGTGTAGAGTATGAGTTTTCAGGTGTTTGAAAATCAATAGTCCTCAGGTTTGAAGAAAGGCTATGAGTGCTGGAATATCAGCTTAGTGTTACCATGACCCTGAGCAAACTCTTAGCAGAAAAAGAGGAAACCTCAGCAAGAAGACCAGTGTTTTGTTTCCACTGAAAACAGATGTTTTTTTTGGTTTTTTTTACCTCATGTTAGCCATAACAAACCATAAAAAACATAGATGAAATCAATTTTCCCAACATTAGAAATTATAAAGTAAGCATAAGTCTCTCTTCCCCCATCTGCATTTTCTGTCATCATTAGGATATTACCATATAACGATGAGCACATGTTTATACACAGATGTGAAGAGAATGCCTTGTAACTCAGTGAATACATCAGGTAAGCTCTAGGCCTTACACAGCAGAACTTGGTGAAAAGCAGCAGTGGGAAGCCATTAGTGCAGTAGGCTAAACAGGGTACCCTGACCTTCTCTGCTCGAAATAACACACAGACTGCTGCTGGCATGAGCAGGAGGCAAGAGGAGGTAACTTAGGTTTCCACTTAGCATGGATTAAGTCATATGAATAAGCACTGAGCTCAATAAAGATCCAATCTTAATGTATGACTTCAGCTCAGAAATAGAATTACCACTGTTTCCTTCCATTGATTTCCAGTACATTAACCTTTTTTTCCCTTTTGTTTTAATTAGCACACAGAACCCAAAACGTCCGGGTTTCCAAACAAATGAGTTGGCTGACGCCCAACTTCAAGCGATTGTCAAAAGATTGCGTGAAAGGGCAGATGTCTATAAGGAAAAGCTGAATGATCCAGTGCTATCTTCACCTGAAGGAAGTCCTACAGCTTGTAAGTGACTCTAGAAATAGCTGTGCATTTGTTCAGTTTAAAACTAAAAATAATTTTGTGGCAACAGAAAATACCGTGATAATTATTTTGTAAGTATAGTATGTTTATCCACTGGAAAGGATCACTTTGTGCCCACTGAAGTCAATTTATCCCTATTTCTCTATAGTAAGCTAGAGTCCTTATGTACAACGTCTCTTTGAATGACATCACTGAAGAATTTGGGGAAAAACCAGAGGCAGTATCTAGAATCATCTGTGTCAAGAAGTTTTCTGTATTTTGAAATAACTCCCAGATATGTTTACTCATGGAGATGAATTGGAAACATATGAAGAAACATATATATCTTATGAGTGGATACTAGTCACTTTGATATGAGATTTGCTGTGTAAATAAAGTAAACAAAATTTTAGCTTTGACAGAAATCTGGACACACTGAGGACTTTAAGTCCATGCTTTAAATAGAGCAAACTCATCTGACATTAATTAATCTCGACTTTTGACAAAACATGAAACATAAAACAAATCAGTTCTTTTCCTCTTCTGAGGAAAGTTTGACTTTCCTTTTCCTTTCCACAAAGAATTGAGTGTGGTGATTTTATGTTCTGGCACTTTTTAAAAGCTGTTCATCGATTATGTGGTTTTTTTAAAAAGCTGTAAAAAATGGTGCCTGAAGAATAATAAACTATATCCACTGATTAGCAAATTTCTTTTTAAAAAATTATTTCTTTGCTCATCTACCACTTTTGTTCTCTTTGTAGAACTTATGACCTTTATTTCCTAACTTATTATAGATGCAGTTTGCCAGTTTACTGATAAGACTGTGTATCCTAACCAGAGGTAAAGCCACCAGAATTAATAGGACACATGTGCAAACAACAGTATCCAGCTCAAAGACAGAAGAACTGGGTTTGAAGGAGTGCTACAAGACTTTTATAAGCCTAGAAATGTACAAAACCATAGGTTTCCCACTAGCTTCACCTGCTGCATCTCACATATCAGGTATCAGGAGAGGGGAGAGGTCAGCCCATGGCACAAGTGTCTTTTCTCATCTCGATCCTTGCTGCATTCATTCTTTGCAACAGTCATGTAAAGAGAAATGCTCAGTTGCATTAATGAATGCTGAATTATAAATTAACAGTTTTCTTGTCAATCTTATAAAAGGCATAACTTACAGGCACTGTCCAGGGAAATTAAGCAATATCGATATTGTACTCTGTAACATAAGTGCCCTGTTCATGACAGCAGATGCACATGTTTATACCAGTGGTGATTTTATTCTTCAAGTGTTTTTCTATGTATTTAATAAAATGAATTGTAACTTTAGTCACTGTCCAGTGTTTTTAGAAGATATTTTAACATAATGAAGCTTTTGTTCATGTTAAAACAGGGTGTATTAATTGAGCCATTATTAAAATGCCAGTCTTTTTGGTAATCTATGTGTCTAGCACCAAAGAAGCCTCCACCCCCACCAAAAGAAGAAAAAAAAGATGAAAAAAAAGAAGAAAAGAAAGAGGAGGCAGAAGCAAAGCCAGAGGAGGATCATTACTGCGATATGCTGTGCTGTAAATTCAAGAAACCTCCACTGAAAAAATACATGGAGTATATGAAGCTACCAGATACCATTGACTCATACACAGGTAAATTAAAAGCTGTGTAATAGACTGGGGTAAAGTCATATTGAAGTGACCTGATTATTACATGGCACCTGTGAGCCACCATAAGACACACATTCCAGTTTGCAGCTCCCAGGGACACAGAGGTCCTGTCCTAAACAACATTTACTACAAACAGGGAAAAGTGACACCAGTTCTAAAGATGGTATGCACAAAGATGTTATGCAAAATGACCGGAATCAGAACCCAAGTCTTCTGTTTCTTGACCTGGAATTTGTACCATTCATTAGAGCCAAATAATTATTTTGTCAATTATAATATACATGAGCAGCATACAAAATGATCGTGTAAGTTTCTTCAGATGCACTGATTCCGTATGCTCTCATTTTTGCACATTGCTTGTGTGACTCCTATTTCCAAGCTGTATCACTTTAGCAGCACGTCCAGTTGCAAAAGGGAGAACGGTAGGTTGCTCTGGCAGAAGCATTCCCAGAGAGCACAGCAGAATGAATGTGTCTAAAAGAATGACAGTAGACTCCAAGCTCATGGCTCTACATTCAATGTTTTTCCTTTCAGATCGCCGTTATGTGGCATGGCTCATGCTTGTGACAATCGCCTATAACTGGAATTGCTGGTTTATTCCCCTGCGCTACGTGTTCCCGTACCAAACTCCCAGTAACACAATATATTGGTTTGTCATTGATGTAATGTGTGACATCTGCTACCTGTGCGACTTGATAATTTTCCAGCCCCGAGTGCGGTTTATCAGAGGGGGAGATATAATAGTAAGTATTGGAAGTGGGACTTCCACGGGCAGTAGTTGTGTGTTAGAGTGTAGAAATTCATCCAATCTGACACTTCTTTTTTATCACTATGTCAAATCTATGTAACTTTTTTATTTATCAAAGGATACATATATTCTTCTTCACTGACCTTCCATTCTACACTGACATTCCATTATCCTATGTCGTAAGAAACATATCCATTACCTAAATCCTTAGAAATTGAAAGAAACAGATTTGAAAGTAACAGATGAGAGCAGCTGAAACAGGCATATAGCTCTAAACAGACTCCTCACTGGAATCAGTGATTATATCACATGTGTTCGTGCCTATATACATCTGTTTGTATGTTTGTGTGGAACTTTCACCTTTCTATTTGCCTTGTACCAGAATCATAGCTGAAGACAGGCCATTGCGAGATGGTGGTTTCATTTTTTTCCAAAATCAGAGCAAATCCCTGTAATTTTAGGATATTTTGAAAATAATTCAAGATAACTTCCTTTGGGAAAATAAGTATGTTCAATTTTGATTCTTGCTACTATTTTTGTGTTATCTTTTAATAGAAAAATGCAGTATAAAATTTTAATCAACTACCTGAAAGCGTGCCCTTAGCCTACCAAAGGGTATTTAGAACATTAACTTTTCTTTAGTCTTCCCTGCTTTTGATTCTTTGACTTCTTAGAGAAAAAAGGAACCTAATTCAGAAAAAAAAGAAGAGTTTTGATAACTTCAGCATGACATTACTGTGCCCAACAGACAGAAAATTCAAAATTACATATCCTCAAATCTAATTTGGAGCTAGGTTTAATTCAGTGCTTTCCCAAAAAACTTTATACATTGTACATACGCGATATTACTGATACTTTTACAGACAAAGCTGTGCAAATATAATTTCAATAGGTATTAAATGCAGTGCAGTGGAATGAGTTTTTCCACACCAAGATATTCAGTAACTGGATCTTGCCTAAATCCCACAAAACTCAATTTTTATGAACAAAGTTAAAACTCTAACATGCGAAGCTCAGCTTGTATTTCCCTTGAAACTGTTTCTACAGTTCACAGATTTTAGTGCACAGAAATCATCTGCTGACTGATCTCCTGCATTTAGTTTAATGCTTAAACTGATAATAGTGAGAGTTGGCATGGAAATATAATTAAGATCTTAAAGCTATTTTTAAAGTTTCCCTGACATAAATACAGAAAGTATAATAGATAAATTTCTTTATATACTTGTGATTCTTATTATATTAGCAACAGTTCCCGTGAAGAACAATTTAAAAATAAAAAGCTAATCATTACTAATGGATGCAGTGTTGATTATTATAATGCTAGTAATGCTAGCATGTTAATGCTAGCATTCAAAGAGCTAATTTTGTACAGCATCATTAGAAACGCTCTTTGCATTTTTCTTGGAATTGCTGCAGATAAATTCATTTTTTTGCTGTGAAATTGAAGGGGGTTGGATTGAGCACGAAGTGGTACAGATGTCTCAGGAGGGAAGTTTTGTGGAAAAAATGTAATGTACTTTTCTAGATCAATATCCAGATTGGAAAAAATCAGACAAACCCCAGCCCTCATTTTTTCAAGTAGTTCTAATAAAATCTGATCTAATGTAAGATAGACTAATAAAAGTACTACTTCTCAGAAACATCTACAGATGTTTCTCCATTCATACTTTTAGGCCGTCATTAGTTTAACTGTCATCACCCCTACTATTGTTGGGTAGCAGAGGCTCATCCTTGACATTCTGTTCTTGACTATGACTTTTTCTCCTTTCATTGTCACTGTAGTCAGACAGAGTGGAAACGAAGAAATTCTACCACAGCACTGTGAAGTTTCGGGTAAGTAGACCCTGTGTTACTGATATCAATATGAAATTCTGGCTGTAGGATTTCACAGGATTTTTTTCATTCACTGAAAATCACTGTTGGTTTAAGAATATCACCAGAAAGCATTGGCTCGATGGCATATCCGTGCTCACCAGGTGAAGACTGTCATCTTCATAAACAGTGTTTAATTTGAAGACAGACTACTTATAAATGCAATTTTAAATATTCTTTTGGAATGATATTAAATTAATAAAATAGAATTTGATTAGTTTTTGTGAGGTCATCCCAGCACACACTAAAGACAATAGCACCATTTGCCAGAGATTCCTTAAACAAAATTAAAACTCTTGAAGAGGGATGGTAACTCTATTCTGTAAACTCTTATGAAGTACCTCATTGTACTGAACAGCTCATCACTCACAGGAGCAGTCAAAAATTCAAACTAAGATTTTTGATGCTCATGGCACTTTGTAAAAACAAAGAGGCATTTGATTTAGGAAAATTGTTCATGTTGCACCTAAACATTGGGGGTTTTTTGCCAACAGAAGGTAGGTAATTTAGTGAATTCCTGATGCACATACAGCTCTGTGACACTAAGCACATATCTCAGTTATTGCCCTCTGCTCTTCTCTACTTTTGCACCTGCCTTGTTCACAGTTAAATCTTTCTCAGTGACTGTGGTATCATTACTTAAATACTTGAGATTAAGCTATCCAAAAGCGCAGGATATGCACCATATGGTCAAATGAGTTTGACAGAGTCAAACTTAAAGCAAGACACCTAAATGGATTTGTATGGTTTTATTTTAAGTTCACACTTGCTGTATGTTTAGGGCTCTTGATTTCTGGAGAAACTAATGAGAATTGAGTGTTCTCACCACACGCAAGAAATAGATATAATGTCAGAATTTGTCATATGATTAAGTGCTAATTAACAGTTACTGATATTAATGCACTTTTGACTAAATTTTGCCTCCTCTTAGACATGTGCCTGAGAGAGGGAGAGAGAGAGACCATAAGAGGCTGTTTCTCCTCAATCAATTTTTTGATTTGCTTTGCACACTGTTCAGGTATTAACTGCTTCTTACTTGCACGGAATAAAAGGTCAGGGCTGCAGGCTGGTTGCTGCCAACATGATTTACACCCCTCAGAGCAAAGGCATTTCTGATTACAGTGAGATGAAGCCCAGAGTTTGACATCCCTCTCTTCCTCCCAAGCAATAACAGCAAGAAAGCAAGGTACCCCAGGATTTTGAAAAAGAAAAAGAAAAAGAAAAAGAAAAAGATAAATTTGCCACAGCTTTCCTTCTCTATCTTTGGAAAGAATAAAGCATGAAGATAGGAAGAGTAATCACATAGCTGATGGACTGCAGGGAGATGTTGAAAACCTTAGAGGTATGGGAAGAAGCAAATATGATGGAAGACAAAATCTATTTAGAAAAAGCCCAAAACAAACAACCAACCAAACAAAAAAACCCAGCCAAATTTATTATCCTATGATGAATCTGTTGTTTGGAACACATGCCTTCTACAGGTTGCAAACAAGAAATCTAATTCATTGTGCTCCCTCAAATTGCTTTAGGCAGCCTCGTTTTAAAACCTGAAGGACTTTTAAGAAGTGCTTGTGTAGTGGCCTCCCCACCTGCACTCATGCCAAACATTTTAGTCTGGTCAGAACTACAACTGAAAAGACAGGATGTATTAATAATCAAGTATATGAGATACTGTTAATAAACCACATGAAACAGATTAAAATCTCAGGCACAGGGGACTCAAAAGCAGGGCAGAGCCAAGCTGTTGGTGTTTTCAAAGAGATAATCTTGCCTGCCAGTACTTAGGAAGCTACATGCTTAGCATGTTGACTCTTCAAATATTATTGCAGTCATGATTCAGTCTAAGCAGGTTTTTGACAGCAAATAAATACATTATGATTACTATGAAGTTTAAATTGACCTCTCTACTCTTCAACAGCTTGATGTGCTATCAGTGTTTCCATTTGACATTTTATACTTCTTCTTTGGATTTAACCCAGCACTTCGAGCAAACAGGATGCTAAAGGTAAGATCTGTGTCAGTGATGGATGGCTAACCACACGTTGATGTTTTTGCAATGCAACAGAAAGTTTTTTATAATACTTCGGAATATGAAACTTAGAAATTGTAAAATATCTTCAGGCTAAGGTACAACATAATAAAAAAGAAATAATACAAGTCATAGTCTAGCCAAATTAAGCCCTTATTATCCTATTTTTCTCCTGACTTTATTTTTTCCTGATTTCAAAAAGTATTTTTTTATTAAAGCTGAGTTTTTCACATTATTTAAATTAATCTCAAATTACCTGTTTAGTTTTCAAAGATTAAAAAAATAAATCACTAATTAATGCCAATGTATTTTCCCCTTCTGTTGCTTATGTCAGGTGTTTAAAAGCAAAGGAGGTAATTTTAAGGACAACATAAACTATACACAGGATATCTACCAAGTGATGCCATGATGATGCACAAAACTACTTTTGTTATCGAGTCCAAAGACACTTGGAGTTGTGTAATGAAATAAACAGTACCTAGCAGGCCACTATGGCTAAATGCATTTCTCTGCACACAATCAACATGTTGACAAAGAATTGGTTTTCATTTAAAGGTGGGGGAGACACAAGAACTGTGACAATAAAATGAGGGTGCTCTTCACTTTGGTATTCAATAAAACTCCAAAATTCCTTAAATCAGAACGAAAATAATATGAAAGAATGAAAAGTTAAATAGTACCTTGTATTAGGCAACCAGCTGTGTATTGAACAAAAACAAAGAAAAAAGATACATGCAATCACTAAAGATCAACTGCAAATACTAAACAGGAAGAATTTGATACAGCTGCAGTTGACACCACAGAGTATCCTCTAGTATGTGACTGTTGATACACATGATCGTTTGCTGGAGAATTACTCGAATTTCAGGAAGAGAAAAAATGCATGTAATTCTCTATGATCATGCTGCCCAAGTAATTATATATGTTTGAATTATATATGTTTGAGGAAGTATTTGTTCATCTGCAGAGCTCTGAACAAAACAGCAAGGTTATTTCTGCAATCAGATTAAGGGGACACTTGACACCCAAAAACACATTTAACTCAAATTTATCTTTGCTTTTCAGTTCACATTTTTGTTTAATGTTTGTCGTGGTTTTGGAATAGTATTCTCCAATTTAGCACTCCCACTAAAACCATAGGCTATGCTCCCTCCCCCCTCCAACTGGAGGCACAAAAGGGAATGACCACCAGTGGAGATAAGAACAATTTACTGGAAACAGCAATGAGACAAGAAAATGAACACTAACAACAACATTGCTAATGACAGAGGGTATAAGAAAAGAAATTATTCACATGGAAAAACTCCCCAATAATAAACAGTATCAGACAGCTCCCTCTGCCAGGTTTTCTCAACAGGAAGGAACACCTTTCTTCCCCCGAAGAGACAGTCCCTTTGTCCCACCCCCAGCAATGATCTGAGGTGGTACAGAATAACATGGACTCCTATCCATGCCCCTCCCCTCACAGCGACTGCAAAAATTAACCCTGTCCTGGCCAGAACCAGGACAATGTTTATAGAAAGTTTGATTACTGAACAACCCATTTTCAAAAGGTGTATGTGAATGAATGCCAGTAGTATTATAAAAAAGATGTTAACTGAAAAATAGTGATTGGATTACTTTCATTTGTTTTCCATGCAGCATAACACATTCTTTGAGTTTAATGATCGTTTGGAAGCGATTATGGAAAAAGCATACATCTACAGGTATGTGCTGATAAAACTCAAGTAGCATGCAAAGCTTGGCATAGAATGCATTTCATATGATTTCATGAGTTGTCAGTTAAGCACTGGGTGGAATATGATACAGCTTTAACTGTTCAATTTAAAGGGTTTTTTAAAATATCTGTCTTTATGGTCATCATTAAAATAATATCTATAAGGCTTCGCTTACACACAAAATCTAGCTCAGTTCACCTGTCCTGGTTCAGGCAAGATGTTCACCAAACTGAGGCTGCTGCCAAAATTTAATTGATCAGAAGTATCAGAAAGAAGTTTCTTTAGTGAAAGAGCTAAAGAACACTTTCTTCAGGTTGCTAATAGCAGTTCCAAATCCTCAGTAGCTGTTTATTTGTACTTAATAGAAGTTATGAACCTGAGCCTGTGTCAACATTTTTCTTCAAACATGCTCTCCCCATGAACCTGGCATAAACAGAAATTTGATCCTTCACTGCACTGTCTACAGCTGGAATGAGGATCAATTCAGCTCAGTTCTCAAAAAGTGATTACAACCATAGTCTGCCGAACTGTGTTCTCACCTTCTGCGTTGACAGAAAGAATTTTGGATTCAACTCAAGTAGTCCATGGACATAGCTATGGCAAGTTTCATAGGCCCCTCAGCTGTCAGTGATGCCGCTAAGACCCAATGAACCCATCTACTTTGTCATCATTATTGTCAACGTCATCAGGCCTAGTTTGTCTTGTGTAATACCAACAGGTTCTTTTCCCTGTCCCAGTTTTGGAGTATGTATTGTTCCTGTCTGTTGGTGCTGCAGAAATAAGCCAGCTACCCTGCAAAGCACTTCTGCCTTGTCAGATAGTTTTTTAGCATGATATTGGCTGAGAACCACAACTGTCCGTTGCTGCTTGTGTCTTTGCTTCTTGGTCAAAGACCCACTCAGATTTCCAATATTAAATCACTTGCAGAATGTAAACTTCAGAATCTAAATATTACAGAGTGAATCTATTTTCTAATTCATACTTCAGAAAACACTGACTTCCAGTTTAGCTCATTGACAAATGGAGAACATAGGTAGTTGTACAGAAGAAGAGCACAAGCAGGAGCTAAAAAATCTAAAAAAACCCAGCCTTTTTGCACAAACTACTGTGTTTTATTTTAATGTGGCAATCTTGCTTTGGTCTGAGATTGGTATAGCCACACTTTGAGCAATAAGGCACCAATTAACTAGACAATATCAAACTAAGCTTCTACACAGCAAGTGGATATACCTGGGGGGATTCTCCTCTCAAACTAATTAGTTTGAGTTTGTGGGAATAGAGCTAGCAAGAGTTACTTACATCTTATCTTCTCCTTGTGATAGGTTCAACATATGTCTGGAGAAATATAACAGAGCAAAGGTTTCTGGAATCTTCACTCAGACCTCAGGAGTCTTTCATGGATTCAAACTTGAACAGAAGGCCTAGCATGGGCAATACTGCAACATTACTAGATCACAATAGCTATCTGCTGTTCTCTACAGCTTGCAATCCTAAACAGAGCTGGAAGCACACCAGCTTTTAAATAGAGAAATAGCATTCATTTGTGAGCATCATAAAGAAGAAGTGGACACTTAGGTAGATTACCTAACAGCATGGAGAGGCCAAGGAGGGCATGCAAAGGCTGAAGAAGCAGCAAAGGAGTGCTTAATGAAGCAACCACAGAGATATTATCTCCCATTAACTTTGTTTATGGACCCAACTTAGTTAGATCTTATTAAATTTTCATAAAACCACTTATTCAGTTATACTGCACTGATTACTGCATTGAATTCTAGCTGTAGCAGATAATTTATTAGCTTCCAGCCTGTGTTTAGACAAGTCCTGCACTTTTCCTGCTTATTTATCCCTTTTCAATAGAGATCTAGATCCAGGAGATATTTCTTTTGATCCTCATGCACTGAACAGAGGATATACAATGAGATCATTCTTGTATTAAACAGAAAGCTGCTTGGTGCTTAAGTAGTTCGTCATTGGTATTCTTCAAAGAACTGGCCATAAGCACAAGAACTGGGATTAGGAATGCTATAACTCCTGCTGTAGAGACTAAATCATACTATTTAGAGGATCTACTGCAGGCTTTCTACTACAGGTCTTGTAAAGCAGTTCGTTTCTGACCTCAGACATTTCTTGGCTTAGGTTCACAAGTTTAGAGCCTATCTTGGACAGAGTTTGGGAAACACATTATTTTTTACCCTGTACCCTCATTAATATAGTTTCAAATTTCTGGAAATATTCATAGCCATTTAAAGAAGTGGACTATAAACTCCTCAGGGAACCATAATTTAAAAATTACCCATGTCAAATATTCTAGGAAAGATATTTATTTGACCTTGGACAGATGTGAGAGATGGGTAACTGCCAACTATTTTTTTCATTGAATCAATACAGGTGGGGAACTACTTAGTGGATGCTTAACATTAGCATTATTAATCCAAAAAATTAATGAGGTCTATATAAAAAAAAAAAAAAGGAAAAATATAAGTTTTCCTACAGGAATCTGTTGACTTTTACAGGGTCATTCGAACAACTGGATACTTGCTGTTCATCTTGCACATTAATGCATGCCTGTATTATTGGGCTTCAGACTATGAAGGAATTGGCAGCACTAGATGGGTGTATGATGGTGAAGGAAGCATGTAAGTCCGTTTCTCTTGCAAGAGATTTTTGTTGATTTTGCCCCTTCCTGCCTCCCCATCCTTCTCCCATGCCACTGCTTGCATCCTACTCCCATGCCCTTACTTTATAAGTGCTTGGATAGCAAACTTTTAGCACCATGACTGTTGATTAGCATTTTTCAATACCAACACATATTTGGAGGGCAGGTGGAGTGAATAATCAGTTCACCACTTTTAGCTTTTATAGGTTTATGAGTCAGTGCTAAGTACTAACTTAATTAAACATTTAGAAAGCAACAAGGGTCATAAATTAAACTTACTGATTGCATATGTACATGGGAACTTTTAGAAGGATTGTATAGCAATCCCTCAAAGGAAACACAGGGATAGTTTGGGAGTTCTTTTGCTGCCACAGCATTGTGTCATTAAAGTGCAACATTTTAGTCCCTCCACACCACGGTGATTGGACTGACAAAATTCCACCAGCTCACTCTGATCTTTTGAGAAGGTCATGCTTAAACATGTGGCAGAGTGTCTTCACGGGAAACAACTGGATATTGGCACAATTTTCCACAAGCTTCTTGTGACAGCACTGGTTGGGTGCCAAGCAAGGAACATTTATTAAGATGATGGAGAGGAAGTAAGAGAAAACAGCAAAGTCATAATATATTCTGTGCATAGTTTTATAAAGATATATCTAATAGGTTCAGTTGTATGAACATTCATTTCTTTCAAAGGCTATAATATAGTTAAAGCCACAGAAGCTCGATTTGTTCTTTGATTACATTCCTTGCAAAACCACATATGGTATCCTACTGCTGTCATAAATCACCTTCTAAACAACTTTTCACCTTTCTCTTGGAGATGTGCTCCTCTTGTTTGTAGTTTTGTCAGACTTCACAAGTTTGGTGTCAAGTCACTATCTTGAAGGACTAGAAAATAGCCTTTGAGTGCAAAACACACTTTGTCTGAAGCAGAACGGATTTTTTGTAAGTAGGGTTATCTCTTGAAAAAAATGACATGTCTGAAGTTTCCAAACACCACTAAAATACACAGCTTGAGTACTGCAGTCAGACATGTGCAGGCAGGGTCATGGAGCTCAGTGGAACCACTTATGTAAGTGAAGTTATAGATGGGTATTTATCTGCAGGATCAAGGTTTGCAGAAATCTGACAAGAAAAACACAGAAGCAATTTTTGGGAATACTTGCCTCATAATTAAAAAATAAGGTACATAAGAGTAAGAAACCTGAAAACTGAAAATAGAACTTACCCAGTCTTCAAGCTTTTTAATGCTTCTTCAGAACAGTCTAGAGAATGGGCAAGAAAGAATTACCTGTTTTTCACAGAGAAAAATATCTCATATTTTGCTCAGAGAAACAATTGGTAGAAATTATTTACTGGCTTTACCACAGACAATGCAGTTCTGCCCTCGCAATGGCCAGGTTTTTTAATATTTTGTGATACCTTTTCCATGAGGAGACAAAAAAAATTTCTCAAATGAAGTCACACTGCAATCACATGGAATTTAGAGCAGATTTGTTTTAGAAAAAATGATAATAAAATGACAATTCAAGTTCTGCATTAAACTGAGATTCTGAAATAAAATGCATGTTTGGATATCCAAGTATCCAAACACAAGAAAAACACTGACCTGTTGGAGCAAGTCCAGAGGAGGCCACTAAGTTAATCACAGGTCTGGAGCACCTCTCCTTTGAAGACAGGTTGGGAAAGCTGGGATTGTTCAGCCTAGAGAAGAGAAGGCGCTGGGGAGACCTTACAGCACCATCCAGTACCTAAAGGGGAGCCTACCTGAAGGCTGCGCAGGGAGTTTTTACAAGGGCACCAAGACATAGAACAAGGGGGAATGGCTTTAAACTGAAAGAGGACACATTTAAATTAGATATCAGGAAGAAGTTCCTTACTATAAGGGTGGTAAGGAACTGAAACAGGTTGTCCAGAGAGGCTGTGGACTCCCAATTCATGAAGGTGTTCAAGGCCAGGCTGGATGGGGCTCTGAGCAACCTGGTCTAGTGGAAGGTGTCCCTCCCCATGGTAGGGGGGTTGGAACTGAATAATGTTTAAGGTCCTTTCCAACCCAAACCATTCAATGATTCTATGATATATCCATGTAAACCTCATTAAGCCATTAATCTACTTCATCTTGACAACTGGTTGGTGAATGTATGACTTCATTCTTTTGCCTGTATCTAACTCATACTGGAATATATAGTGCCATGAACATGGAACCCCAGAGAGTATTCCACAATGAGCTGCATTTCATAAAGTATAGCTTTGTATCCCACTAACAGCAAATGCTGACTGTATGGGATAGTCATTGCCTTAGACAATTAGGCATGACATAAAATATAATCATCAAATGTTTTAGGATTTTTTCACACAGAGAGGCATCGTGTGAACATTAGTTATAATTGGAGATACAATGTGAATTTAAATGCATCAGACAAGATACTTCTAGGTACATTCATTTAGGTGGAAAGCAGATTTAAGAAAAATATGTCAGGAAAAGTGACTAGTACGGCAGCATACATTATGGTACAGCAGTGAACATATAATTTGCTTTCACAGAGCATTCAGGGTTGACAATATTTGAAGCAAAATATGCCAGTAGTCTCACAAAGAATGGGAACATATTCAGAAGGAAGATTAGGCAAACATAGCTACTTAGCTAATTTTAAAAAATGACAGTAAGCAGTTTGACAAGTAAATCAAAATTCTAGCCATCTCAGATTACACAGCAAATGATCTGGCACTGATTTAGTGGCATTAATGCTTTATATAGGATCCCTACTGTGTCCATAAAATATTGATAGTTACGGCCAAAACCAGTTCTTAAAAATGTCAACACTCCTAAGATTTTTTTTCCTTTTCCAGGCTAAAAAGAATTAACAGACAACAGTTTCCATTATCAGATGGATTACATAAAGGTTCCTGAGCAGGAACACTAGCTGGTGAACTAAATCTATAACTAACAGCTACACACAACACTCTAACCACAAGCAAAATTATCAAAGTAGCACTTCTGCAAATTTCTGAAAGCTCTGTTCTTTTCCAGTTCTTGTCCAGACCCTAAAGTGTTAGTGTCAGGCTGCTGTGCAAAAATTTGAGTTATTTTGCACAGCAGCCTTCAGTCAGAGCCTTTGACTTGAGGTGTAAAAGGCAGTCAACTTTACCTCTCTGCAACACACCCAAATTAGCCACACACAATGTTTCCAGCATTAAAAGTGCACTCCTGAGCTTGAGTTAGGCAAGATCTCAGTCTCTCCTAATGCAGAAGCACAGGATCACTAATGCAACACCAGAGTGTAGAGTCTGTGCAAGGACAGTAGCAGCACATTGAAAAGGTCTCTTAAGTGGACAATTTCAACTATATGTGTTTATTTACAATGTAATTTAACTACCTAAGCAAAAGATCAATCTCCCCAGTTCCTGAGGAAAATGGACAAATCCTTTTTAAGGGATTCAACGTAATGTCATTGTTCTGAACTGCCCCAAGGAAGTATCTCCCTTTCATCACTGTTCACGGAGAAACTGAAACTAGGGAGCTGAAATTCTCATGCAAAGCCTCCAAGTCAGCAGTAAATTTAGGCAAAACAAATCATTTCACTTTGCTCATTGTATACTTCTGCTGTTTGCAAGTCATCCACAGGCAGTCTGCAAAATTCTTTGACAAATTTAAGACATCTATTTGCATCCCAATTATGTTTCTCTGTAGCTTGCTGCCTTCCTATTCTGGGCACACAGTTAGTGGATGTCTGAAGTCCCAGAAAATGGTCACTGTAGTGTCTAGAACAACTTCTCTCCTTTGGTATGCATGGCCCCAATGCACAGTGAGACTGACAAATCTTGAAATGTGTCTCGTGGGTATCAGCTGTTCATCACTCTTGCAAAAGGTCTGATGTGCCAGTGCTTGCTATGCAAAGACAGTTTTGTGCCTCCAGACAAGCTGTGAATGCACATCCCAACTCACATGTCAGACTTTCAGACCTGCTACCCCCAGCCATACTTTTTAGGTAAAAGCTTTATAGCTTGCTTGGTGTGTCTGAGATCATCAGACCAGAAGGCACCTGATGAACACGTCACTCTAGAAGACGTACCAAGAAGGAATTCATTAGTTTATAAAGGCTGCTTCTTTACTCTGCTTAAACCCATCCTGGCTGCAATCTGAGAGGAGTCAAACGTGATAGCCCTGAAACAATGTCTCCCTGGGCTGAAATGAATATGTAAATACCACCTAAAAAGCTGAGAGACACATGCACAAAGACTTGATTTACCTGCACTAACCAAAACCATGAAAGAAGTTTAGTGTATTCTGAAATGGACTTTTCTGAAAAAGATATTTCTATTGGCATAATATTAAAAGATATCTTATCTGCAGTATTTCTGAATGTTTTCATACCTAGGATTTTTTTAAGGGAAAATCTCTGTAGTAGTTTGACTGCCTGAAGGATAAACATACTCTCTATGATTCGCAGAGGGAAAAATCCCTTTCTTGTCTCGTGACTGTTGTTTACTTCAACAGTAATTTTATAGCAGGCTGGTAAGCTGTATAGTGAACAGTGATAGTTTCCAGACACATGCTGGTGGGAAGCAGAGCTGCTAATACTGTTAAAATAGAAGTTTGTTTTTTCTGGCTTTCCTTAAACAAAATTTACAATCTCATTTCTCCCCTTCTTAGGGAAGAAAAAAGCTGCTCTGTATTTCAACTGTGCAACTTCCATTTCAGATTAAAATAAAAATGCATAAATGGAGAAAACCTGTGCCTAAGAGATAGAGAATATCATGTGCCTTTGCCAAGAGAAAATTACTTTGGAAGTAAAATTACAGAAGAATACAGTGTATTAACTACATCTTAAGAAAGAGGTAGGCAGATATAAAAAAAAAATCTCACATTTTGGACATACAAAACTGCAAAGAAGAATGTGACCCCTAAATCCCTCTGAGGAGCTGCTTTCATTATTTGTAGACATTCCCAGAATAAAGATTATATTGTCTATCGTGGTGGGGTTTGCAAATTTGGCATGCAGAGCCATTGTGGGTGAGGCAATTGCTTAATTACTTTTGTTTCCTAAAGTAACTAGCACAGAAGTAATGTTAATTTCTTTACTTTAATATTACCCAATTATACACATTTCAAGCACCACAGCATTCTCAGTTATAGCAAATCAATATGATATTAATATGCTTTACATGATAATTCCCCTCGGCCAAGCTAGAAGCATCATTTTATGCTTAAATCTGTAATTCTTCCAAAATGAACCTGAGTCTTTTTCTTATTATTTGTTTATACTACAGAAGTCTAAGAAAAAGATTCCACTTACTATACTTTGCTGGAAACACACACATGTGATTTTTTTTTTTTAATCCCAAAATACTGAAAACATTGTTGTGGCATAATCCAGCAATTCATTTTGCATCCCTAACAAAGAAAAATGATAAGATGGAAAATACACAACAAATTTTTTATTTTAGGACTCTCAATGAAAATGGCCAGTTCTGACTGTTAACATCTAAAACCAGAAAACTATGGTAAAAGTGGTCATTGTTACTGCATTTTATTAATCTGCAACCAAGAAAAAAGTGACTTTGTAATGAAAAGCAGAATCAATTGCTTGGTAAAGCCTTACATTTTAGGTGAAAAACTTGAAAATACTTCCAAGTGATTTAAGAAAAAACAAACCTCATTGGAATTGGTTGTTATTGTGATTTTATTTTCTCATACTTGCACAAAACCGACCCTGAAGTTGTATTACTACATAAAAATCCCACTATAGTGGAGTTCATATCTTAAAAAGAGGAGTCTGAAAGTGGAGGCCATTAAATAAAATATACACCTAAGGTCTGCAAGCAGACCAGGTGGCCTCAGGTTCAGAGCAGGCATGCGAGACTTTCTATTTCAAAACAAACTTATCTCCAAAAATATTTCATCTGTGTCTTAGTGTTTGGGGAGGGCTGTTTGGGATTTTTAAATTATTATTTAAAACTCAATAAAATTCAACAATCGTCATTGCTTCAGAAGCAGTAGTCACAGCTGAAATAACAGAAAATCCCACTTTACAGTTAAGGAAAATGAAGTTCCACTCCTAATCATCAGCAAAGCTGAAGTCTGGTTGTACAGAAACTTAGGAAGTCAAATTCTAATTAATAGCAGGCTTTTAAAAATATACCTAAACCAATTACTTGTTTGCTCAGAAAATAAGGGAATTATAGCATTCTCACAATAGTTTGAACTAGTTATTCCCCACTGCAATGCTGCATTGCTTGTGGTACCACGTTCTAGAATGAAATTTAAATCAGGGTTTTAGAGATGCCGAGGCACTTTTTCAAAGCATTCTCTCCAGGTCATTTGTTGCTTTCATAAACTTGTGTTATCATACTAGCAGAAATACACGACTCGAAGGCAAAAGGCTCTGTAGTGAAGAAGGCAAGGAAGAGTTTGTTAAGGTGACAGAAGGAGTTGTGGAGACCAGCAGCTAGGAGATGTTAATAGAGGAGTCAACCTTTCAGTGCTGAATTAGTGAGGTGGTTTGGAGGAGCTGGATGAACACATGGCTTGTGGAAATACGTAACTTGTTTGACATAACCCAGGAGGTAGAGACAATGAAGGGCGCTCAGAAGCAGACTGGGAGGAAGATCAACGTGGTTAAAGGACATGGAAGAAATGGACACAAGAAGGACAATATTGCATTTTTGATTCTCACCATAAGGCTTCGCACTGGTGTCATCAAGGGAAAGCTATGAAAGGGACCTTCAGGTATTTGAGCATCCAGTATGCTGCTACAGAGAGACTCTGGGAAGTCTCTAACATTTTTACACTGCTTTTGACCATCTTCACTGGGAGCATTCTAGCACTGTAATGTACATCTTAGCAATTTTGTACACAAGTCTTCTGTAATGCTACCTAGAGTTACTAGAGAACAGTAAATTAGAGCTGCATTTCCCATACATTCTTATTTTGCTCTGAGAACATTCAGCTCAACCTGACCTATGTAACTGTATCATTTATAAATTCATAACCCTTCATAAAACGCTGAGAAGTCTTTTGGACTGAAAAGCATCACTGAAAGGCCCAACTCAGTTAGGCATATGCTTAACTTCCAATACATTACTAGCTACAGTCTAACAAAAATGCTGTTTGCATCCACAGGTACCTGAGGTGTTACTACTGGGCAGTTCGCAGTTTAATCACCATCGGTGGCCTTCCAGAACCACAAACGCTGTTTGAGATAATTTTTCAACTGCTGAATTATTTCATGGGCGTCTTTGTCTTCTCCAGTTTAATTGGTCAGGTACATAAAATAATCAATAACAAGTTATATTCAAATTACTGTAATGTAGTGATAATATATTCAATTTCATGGAGTTTATTTCTGGGAAAAAGTTTAGTTTCCATCCTCTATTTTAATGTCAAACATACTTAGTCTTCTGATAAACACACATGTTTCATCAGTTCCCTATTTTGTAGCTCTTTTGTACACAAGCTGATTTAAAGACAATGAACATTAACTCATCCACTTCCTAAAAACTGAATTACATTTGATTTGAAATGTTAAATGATGTTCCTGCACTAAAAACTTAAGGGTCACCTTTTAGCTCTCAGAGCTTAGGACTGATCTCTTAACTATTCAAACACGATTTTAGTTCTAGTGGTGTCAGATGATGTTATTACAGAAATTCAGCCCAGTTTGCTTCACTTCTGACTTGCATTGCATGCCAAATGCAGAGTAGTTTTACTATGGATTTTTAAGAAAAGTATTACCTATAATTTTCATCCATGTCCAGAAATACAAGACAGAAGAATAAACTAAAACCCAGAAATTATTCCTCTAAAATCATAACATTACTCTTTCCAAGACTATCAGATTAAATCTGTAATGTTTCTGAAAGAGCAGATGAAGCACCTATTCAAAACATGCAGCTGAATGCATGATTAGTCAATGATTTAGCAAAAAGCATTATATTATTTTTGTATGTTGCTGACAAGATATTAAAATCAGGACTGTTTTTGCAGAAACATGTAGTAACAACAATTGATGTTTGCAGATGAGAGATGTCATTGGAGCAGCAACAGCAGGGCAGAACTACTTTCGTTCCTGTGTGGACAACACTGTCTCCTACATGAACACTTATTCTATTCCAAAAATAGTGCAAAATCGTGTTCGAACTTGGTATGAATACACATGGGACTCCCAAGGAATGCTGGGTGAGGATTTCCAATTCCAGTTACTTAGCATGTCTGAGTGAGAGAGGTTGTACAGATACAGATATAGGGTGAAATTCACATTTCTCCTTTTCTGAATTGCATGTGGGAAGTGAGAGGAGGCTGGTCAACTTACTTTGGAAAAGAAAGAAACTACAAAGCTATACGATTCTTACTACTTCACAAATTCTATTCATTAATACAATGATTTGGTAATAATTTTAGACAAAATATATTGAGCATCTTCATAAAAGCATATTAGCTGCTTGCTCACTTGAACTCATAAATGTTAGAATAACTCCATTAAGTTACTTCTGCTCATTTTTGTGGACATTCCTTCATTTGCCTTTTTGGTTTTTTTTCAGATGAATCAGAATTATTGGAGCAGATGCCAATCAAAATGCACTTAGCCATCGCAATTGATGTGAACTTTGCCATTGTCAATAAAGTGGACTTATTCAAAGCAAGTAGTTTTACAGGAGAATGCAGAAATATGTGGTATTCCATACAGAAACCTTGTCTTGTACACCTTGCAACACTTAAGTACATGTTTGTTAGCATGCAAGGCAAAATAAGTCTAAGAAATGTCTCAGTGAATGGAGACATCAGAACAAACCCAAGCGCCTGCATTTGGATTTCTTTTGTCAAGGCAGTAGTCTTTAAAGAGAGCAAATGAGACTAAGACAAAATCCTGTTATGATGACATACTATAGCTGATGGTATGGTCAGACTGTGAGTGAGCTCAGAGTATAACTAATCTCAAGAGTCAGACAGAGAAAAAGCTAATTTTTAATGCAGTCCATCTTGCTGTAGCCATCCAGGTCTGCCTGAGAGATCACCCATGCTGTGTTCTGGCGATGTAACACTGGTGTAGAGAAAGCTGCTTCAAAGTCAATTTTTGTGCAAAGGAGCTTTCTCTCTACTTATCATGGTAGTTTGCCAGAGCTACAATTTAAATGTGTACTTAAAATTGTATTTCTGGAACAAAAGCAAGGAGACCCTGAGTTTTTAGAAGTACACACAGCAAATTTTCTTATTTTACATTTTCAAGAAATCACATGATATATCTGTATACAAATTACCCGGCTGTACAGTTTTTCCATATGTGCTGAAGGAATGGAATTCATAGATTCATACCAACATTTGACATTATCTGTTTTTTTCCCCTGGATCAGTTTAAAATAAATCCCATAAAATTCGCATAAAAGACACATGAAGCTCTGAACATAACACTAACTGAGCTTCCTCTGAAAATCTGGATGTACAGAAACTCACTTCGTAAAAAAATGAAAATATGTTCAACCCATAGAGAACCTTATAAGTATTTGAAATAACAACCCTTTCAGTCTTTTCTCAGCTCTAATAGCTTATCTTTATGATATTTTGAGTTTGCATTCCACTTATGGAATCCCTGGGTCATTCCTGTGTTGTTGGCTTTTGAGGCACTAACAGTCACTTTTAATACTGAATTAGCAGAGTGATCAACTCTATTTTAACAGGGCTGTGATACGCAGATGATATATGACATGCTGATAAGGTTGAAATCCATTGTGTATTTACCTGGTGACTTTGTCTGCAAAAAGGTGAGCATTCTTGTCTTGTTCAAATAAGAATTATATTAGGTATTTTAGAAAAAGAGTTCAGATATCAGTCAACAATGTCCTTTAAATAAAATTAATCCTGACTGAATTAGAAAGCATAAAATTAATTAAGCTACTCTGTGTAGTAACAACAAATGTGCTCTCAAATTTCAACCTGGAACAAGACAATATGGATTTTATTACTCACATTACCAAACATGAAATTATAGTAATATGGGAAAGCATTTAATGTAAATAGGGCTTATCTAATGGTACCTCATGAAATTTTAATATTTAAAATGGATCAAACAATGTTTCTATACTTCTATACGTACAACCCCAGCTTACAGATCTCAGTCTATGAGGCTTTGCCTGTGCTTCATTTATGTACTCAGACACTCTTAAGTAGAATTATCTAAGAATGTAGAAAATATACTGCATCCCATAAACCTCCTTCCAGCAGGATCTGCTCTACCTTCACTCATGGCTCTGAGCCATCTCCAGGTTTCCAGCTGAATGCTGTCACATGTCTCTTAGCAAAGATGCCTACCTTGTCTCAGCATTTTGGCTTAAACCTGGCCAGACAGATAGTTCACAGGCAAATAGCTCAGCTTCTGACCAGTGAGCCCAAGTCCCTTTCCAGAAGGCATGTAAACATAGGGCAAAGTAAGATGCAATTAAAGCTTGGGGGGATGAATAGTAATCCATACTATTACTGTTCTGGCAAGTGACCCACAGGTCCCATTACATCCAGAAGTGACCATCAGAACCCCTTAACTTGTCTTTAGCAGTTCTGGTCCAACATGTTCACTAAGGTCCTGTTGCCTCCAAGAGTTAAGCATACAAGCCTCCTCCAGAATGCTGGGCTAGTTCCACTGACTCTGCTGTGTAGAAGTTAAACATTTGTGAATACACTGAAGGACAAAGTGTGTCCCTTCAAAGACCAATCCCAGAATTACTGTTGGCTAAGAAGGGTGGAAGAGTAGTTTGGTGTGTTTGCTTTTACAATGCACAGCATGAAAGGATCTTAGACTACAGCTGGGACTCTGACACAGCAGAGAGAATAAAGGACAGCAACAGATTCAATGTCTTGGTACTGCAGTCCAATGCAAACGGTTCTTAACAAAGATGGATTATGAGAAATGGAAGTATCAACTTATTACAGCTTGATTCAGAGCTAAAAGGCCTCCCACTTGTATAAATCTATCGTGTGACCAACAACCATAGCAATCTTATTAATGCTGCAACATGTAGTAGGGAATGTTGGAACCACGTTCCCCTTGGAAGTATGTTGGTCTCACCCTACTTCACCAAGCTTGCATGAAAGCTTGGAGAACCAAGTGAAGAGATAGGAACTGCAAGTCCCTACATTTTCAGTCCTGGCTTTGTTGCTGCTGCTTTTTCACTTTTAAAACTATATTGCTGCTTTGCCCCATAATAGTGGTACACCCTCTGTTCACGAGAGAACAGAGAGATGATTAAAGAAGAACCTGTCATATCATTATAGCAACATAAGACACTGCTAAAACATGGGTTCTTTATGTGTTTGTATGCCCAGGGAGAGATCGGCAGAGAGATGTACATCATCAAACAGGGTGAAGTTCAAGTCCTTGGAGGCCCTGATGGTACCAAAGTCCTGGTTACACTAAGAGCAGGAGCTGTATTTGGGGAGATCAGGTAGGTCCATCGCTATTTTTAATACTTTTTTTAGAGCTTGTCAAATATTCAGTGGTTGTTTAACTTCTCTGTGGTAAACACAACAGCTATCATGGGGAGGCCAGAAAGTGGGTAGGATCAACAAAGAGGACACTGAGGAAGGAGATGCAGGTAAGTGAAGGAAAATCTAAATGAAGCACCAGTGATTAATAGGGTAAGATCTGAGCCCAGTGTTTTGATTGACATACACAGGGATACACAGACAAATTTCTTCTTTAGCATTTTAAAGATTTAACACATCTCCCTGTTATGCTGTCTGCAATACAGGAGGACCAAAGGCAAATGCAATATTGTCTGTATAATGAGATGTGGTGCCCTTAAGCAGCAGATGGCAAAGATGAAAATTAATTTCCAACAAAATAGATACAAAAATCTAAAATAGCAACTAAAAATAGTTCATTTAGGAGCTGAAGTAGGGATTAAATTACTGAAAATCAGGCATCCCAATTTGAAAAAATATTCCTTTAAGAGCATGCAAGAAAAGAAAAAGGTGGATAGACCTTTTTTTGTCTGAATTTATCCAGATGAGAATTATTTTCTGGTGGCTACAAATCTTTTTTATATTCTGCATGTACTTACTATGCAAAATCCATTAATTCTTATGTGCTATGTTCCCCAATTAGCCAATCAAGTGCTAGTTTTTAGGCAATGCACCCCCCTGCTGAGGTTGGCCCGAGGAAAAGTAATAAAATAAATGTGCTGCTGGATGTAATAAACTGGATCCTTGGTTTATTCCAGCTGCCTTCCTGTTATTGTTAATCCTCTTGCTGGTAGCTTTAATCTGCCTTCTGAAAGGCAATAATCAGCTCTGTGCCAGGTTTACATTTGTCTTCTAGTTGTGTCTGCCTTTGTAGTAGGAGAAACATTCCTGTTTATCCAATGATGTGTGTACAGAACATGTGGACCTCAAGTGGAAAACATCTGATAAATCTCACACTTACAGAACTTGTTCATTAAGTGGGAAAGTGAAATTATATCAGCTCTTTGAGAGAAGGTTATTTGGAAGGTATTTCTCTGTGTGACAATATAATACCTGAGTGAAGCACCCGAACAAAAGGCTGTACTGTAAGTTATGCAGAAAGACTGAGAACAAACTCATCAATAAGGGCTGAATAATGAAAAGACAGAAGAAAAAGCTAAGGCAGCCCCCATATGTAACACACACATGGTTTTTCAATTATTTATTAGTCTGGTATTTGAAGTGAAAACGTTGTATTTTAAACTGAGATATGTTAACTGTTGGTTTTAAAACAAGGAAGAGATTTTTACACTTTTGATCTAACACAGGTGACCGCCTGTTTCCATGTGAGAACCACACAATGACCTTTAAAGATTCATTTCCCAGTACATGTTCCTCTTTATATATTTGCCAATATGGCCAGCAAAACCCTCAGCAATGCTACGACGCTACACTTCTAGTCTTGTTTTATTCATCACTGACCTACTGCAGCAGCAAACCCATTCAGACATGTGAAATTTGCATATAAAATGTCAGGCAGTGGATAAACTCACAGAGAAAAACCACAGCAACTGGCAGGCATGATGCACTAAGTGTTATCAGTAGAGATATGCTCTTCCTTGTGGCAAGGTGCTAGAAAATAATGAGCTTGTATTGCGCCTTTTTATATAAACTTTGTCAAGGTCTTCTGAATACAGAACACCACAAGCAAATGGAAAAAATATTCTTTAATGGATTACATACTACTTCTTTTAGGACATCCAAGTTTTCCTCTCCTTCATGACGCTTATAACTTGATGTCAGGCTGATTGCTTTCTGATTTCCAATTCAAGATTTGTTTAGAGAAATATGTCAGCTTCCTTCTGAATGGTTTAGGTATATGATTTATAAGACGCTTGCTATTTAATCTCACTCTGTTCAAAATGCAGGTAAATGATGCTTAGAGGTCTCCGGGGCAAAGGAATTAAAGAAAATAAAAACTGTGATTTCCAAATAATTCCCTGAATTATACTAGAAAGCCAATGCAAGAGAAACAATCAAACATGTCCCTTGCCAATTTCATCCTTGAAAATTATTACAGAAAGGGATAAAGTAATAGGAGTTCCAATTAACATTTTACCCTCACTGCAACTTTCCTGTATAGATGATATCAGTTTGGAGAAGTAAAATAATTTCAGAATCAGAAGCAAACAGATTGTTGCCTTAATGAGAGCCTGTCAGCACAGACAATTCTGAACAAGAGAAATTCAGTTATAACAACATTTCACTAGCCCAGAGAAAGTTACACTTGAAGCCAGTTGTCCTCATTCATCCATTTACTGGTATTTCACTAGAGCTATTTCCTATCAGAAAATGTTACTTCTGGAAAAACTAAAACAATTCTCCATTTTATGTAAAATTTCAACAGGAGGATCTCTAAATGTTTGATCTCAGCTTCAGCTTTCAGTTTTGTAATTTTGAACTTGATATCAAAAACCCAAACTATAGGGACTATTTAGTTTTGTGAAAGACGACATTTTCCATTACTTTGGTCCAGGATTTCTCTCAAAGTGGCAGCTGCTGTTTCTCAGAGGGCTCTGCCCTTTGGAGTTTGACATCCTTCTCAGAAGCAAGATCCAGACTTATTTCCCTTTCCTGACTTACCAGTTGTCCTCACATGCACATAGGTGCCCAGCTGAGCCACTGTAACCCTGCATGTTTAGCTGGTAACACAAGCCATCCCCCAATTTCAATGAACAGCAGCTTCCTACAGAGATCTATAAAAAACAATAGATAGGCTGAGTCATCACTCTGACAACTTTATAGCTTGAAATTTAATTTGCTAGGGTAAGAATTCTAAGATTATCAACTTGTACTAATATTACAGCATTTCAGGCTCACAACTGGAGTAAAAAAAGCAAATTTTGTGATTAATACAGATATTACATTAACAAGAACCACTGCAACGCAAATGTATCTGTTTTAAAAAATTTGGTCATATAACTCTTCACACACTAACCAAATCAGATTGAATACTGAAGTACATAAGTCCTTAGTCAAAGATAATTCTGTTTGAGCAAAGACTGCTTTACTTGTAAAATTCACCTCACATCATCAAAATAATGAAAAAACGTGATCTCTTTAGTCCTCATCTACCTTGATAAAATGAGTTTTCTCTTAGGAAAGCCTAAAAATGATTCTTCAATGACTTGGTGAGAAGTGATTCATCAGAGCTCAAAAGGTGTTTGCAATTTTCTTTAGCTGCTTTTCCTACTGTGCAAAGATTTATTCTGTCTGAGGAATTGTACAGAATTGTTTAAAAAGAAGACGATAAACTGCATTTTCAGCTTCAGTTCATGTATTGATTGCTGTCTTGAGTTGCAGAAAAACACTGCGGGCATGTAAAAATAGCATTGCATACACAGTTGCAGAGGTCTCCTACTATCCTTTATAAATTAAACATATTATCTATACGATTCAATAGTTAAAAATATGTTCTATAAATATCTTTAATATTAAAACAAATATTTATATATCCTTGATTTTTACTTCAGATGGGTATCAATTCCTGTTTACTGGGGCCCAGAATATCTTTTATTAGTAACCTTCAAATTTAGATACTACTAAATGTTTTCAAAAAATATTCATTCACTGGGAAATCTTTAAAGGACAAATTTTAGGGTAGATCTTGAATACAGTGATAGAGCAATTTTAGCACTAAGAGCAAAATGCAAATTCTCTTACTTATCAGCACAGCTGAGAAGTGAAGTCTCTTCAATTGCTTAGTGCAAGATGAACAATTTATTTTTATTTGTATATCTAATTTTTTTTTTTCTAAGATATCCTCCCTCTGGCCAACTGCTGCTGGCTAAACTGATCTAATGCCTTACGCTCAAAACAAAATAGCCTTCTTTTTCTGGCAGACACATTTGTAACTGTCAGCCTGGAAGACCTTCCTAAGCTGTATCATTCAACTTGCCAACATTCAAATGTGAGATGTGGTATGTGAGAAAACTGAAAACTAGAGCCCCACAGAAGTTTTTCACTCAGAAAAATGAAAATCCTTGGGGGAGAATCATTCATTCACTGTAAATAATGCTGCTCTACCACTGATGTAAATAACTTTCAGCAATAAAATTGAGGAAATGCCAAGTTCACATGAGGACTAAAACAAGTGCCGTCCGAGCTGTGGGTATCTCTTAGCAGAAATGTCTCTATGTAACAAAACTTTTCACAGTCCTTAGCATCTACACATGCCTGACCAACAGTGACAATTTGCCTTCCTGAGATAGGATTTCTAATCCCATCTGCACAGGGTCTTTACAGAATGCTGGATAGAACAGCCAGCTCCATAAGTGACCTTTACAATGATTTTAATGGAGTGCCACCAGCAAAGAGATTCCTCACTAGGGCAAGTAACACTATGACTGATGATGTTTATTTTCATTCCAGCCTATTAGCTGCAGGTGGAGGAAATCGAAGGACTGCCAATGTGGTGGCTCATGGTTTTGCCAACCTTTTCATTCTGGACAAGAAAACACTCAATGAAATCTTGGTGAACTATCCTGACTCAGAAAAACTTCTCATGAAGAAAGCAAAGTATGTCCTAATAACAGTTTTTAAATCATATCATTTAGCAGCAGGATGGACAGTTGTGACTTCTAGACGATTTGCATTCCTTTCTTGGAAAAGTAGCAGTTGTAAACACATTTGGTGTTAGAGGTCAGATTTGCCTGGTAGTTTCTAGCAGAAAGCATGGTCTTGGAAAGAATCCCAAGGGCTGTGGAAATGTGGTAAGTAGAATGAAATCCTGAATGTAGTTGCCTTCTGCATTGTATTTAAGGTAACAAAAAAAAAAAATAGGAGATAAGGATACATATCAGGACTCCTTACATTCTCAAGAAAGAAACTGCAGGACAGATGTCAGTTAAGGAATAGGTTTTCAAAGATGCAACGAAACAATGGCAATTAATTCTACGGAGATAGGCTTCAATGCATCCACAGACTTGTATGCATTTCCAAAACCTTAAGCAGCACTTAGGAATGTATTTAAAGTAAGGTCTGACAAGATGGAACTACACAGCTTAGATGCCTGTGCATTTTGTTCAAAAGCATTCCAAAATGGGATTTCAAACCAAGAGTGCTTTTCACCTTCCTTTGGCTGTAGCTTGCTAGGATCACCATTTTCACAGCTTTGAAAGGGCACAGTATTGTCAGATTTTGTCATAAAATTATGACAAAATGAGTACCTTGCTATCTTGTGAAAGACCCAAATACTTGAAACAGTTTGTCATTATTAGTATATTTCAGCACCCCTATTGCTCTCAACTGTTGCCTTGAATTGCTATCAAAGGTTGGAAGGTTGATCCCAGACTTGAAATTCCCCCAGAGAAGACTAAACATAGCACGGGAGAGACATTTTGTTTTTCCGAAGTGCCAGCAAATGGCTGCATTCATCATGTTGTAACAGCCCTGGTAGTCAAACAACAGTACCTTGAGAATCATGATGCCCCTGAGGAACATGGAACCCACACACAGAATGGGCTGGCTGCTCAATTCTCAAAACCAGAGTTAACAGGTGGAAAAGTGGAACAAATCCACTGACCAGTGATGCCCAGCATCTATCATTGCTGACTTCTCTCCAGCTTCTATCTAAACAGTAGTATGACCATCATTCCTTGTTATTCTTGTCTCTCTGTCCCACACTGCCTCTTCTGCTTTCTTGTCCCCCCCAGGCATGTTCTGCCCATCCATTAAATTCTGCTTCCTCCAGACAGCCTTTCTCAACCAAGCAGCTTAATCATCCACTTTTTGCATCTGCACTCCCATTTGAGCTAAAAGACCTCTCTAGATATCAGACTAAAACCAGGATATCCTGTTTAATTTTAAAGATATGCAGTACCTGCCCTGTGCATGAGGGCATGTATTTTGCTCACCTGTCTAGGCATCCACAAATTCTGCCAAAACTAGGCACCAAGAGGAAATTTGTGCACTGTTTTCATAAAGAGTGTGGTTATTTTTGATTTTGGAATGAAGTTACCAGTTGCTCTGCCCTGGAAGGTTTACATTAGAGTTCTCTGTGGTCATCTGACACCCTTAAAGAGCTCCTTGAAATAAACTGAAAGGATTTATTCAAGCAAGAAATTTGTTCTATTATCACCTGGCCAATAACCCCTGTATGGTTTTTCCATAATAAGGCCATGCAAGATGCTAAAGTGCACTTTTAAAATTTATGACAAAAATTTTTTTAAAAAACGTAAACCCTTCACTTCTGAAATTCCCAGGGTACAAGATACTGGAGAAAATTACAGTACTGTGGGATTTACTGTACTTCAGACTGTGAGTACAGTCCTTGCTCATAAAGAGCCTTAAGTCAAGGCTTTTGCAAGGATAGAAAAGTGGCCTTGAAAACTGTGCAGTAATCTAATAGAAACTGAAAGCATGGGAACCCTCTGCTTTTCACTGGCCCCATCTATCTCAGATCTTTCGTCTAATCTTTACCCTCGTTATTCATTCTCACTTCTTGTCATTATGGCTGCAAATCAGTACAGCTACAGAACGGTGTGAAAATCTAGTCTGCCACAAGACTGGCAGTAGTCTTTACATCATCAGGGTGTCTTCTTCTACTGAAGAGGTCAAAAAATAAGTACCACTGTCTAACCTGACCTATGAGAGATGAGCCATGCTGGAAGTTAGTTTGGTAAAGTATTTCCTACACAAGTGTCAACTGGACTCCCAGTGGAGCACTAAATGCTCTCTGAATTTTCACCCAGAAGGCCAGATAAGAGACTACCACCTCAGGTATGGGGCACCCATCCCCCTCCACACCTCTTCTTTCCTTGTAAAACTCTTTCATCTGTTTTGTGACACCTTAACTTGAGCCAGACCTTGTTTATATTCCAGGATACAGGTAGGCAACTCCAAATTTGAACAGTCGCCTCCAACTTTACCAGAGCCTACGCCACAACCTTTATTGTTTCCAATTTTGCTCTTGTCACTGGTCCTGGGAATCAAATAAAACCCACTGGATTTTCACGCATAAATGTGGCATTTCAGCTTTGAGGGAACTTTGCTCATTTTCACAGCACTGCTGTGTGTTCTTATTCCCTTCTGCCTCCAGGGTGCTGCTGAAGCAGAAGGGGAAACCTGCTCCAGGACCACCAGTGCAACAACCACGGGGCTTGGCCAGTCTCTTTGGGCAGAAACAGGAAACTCCAAAATTGTTTAAAGCAATGCTTGGAGGAAGAGGAAAAGAGGGCCTTGCTAAGCTGCTGCAGCTGAAGAAACAAGAAAAGGTAAAGACACAGAAAACAGAGTAGAATCTACTGAGAGGGCTTGGGCAAACAGAGCAGATGAAAATTTCGCCTTGCTGCAATCAACAGCAAAACCTCCCAGTAGCTGAGATATAATCACTTTTCCTAATCTCTGTAAACACTAATTCTAAAATTCGGCTCAATCTTTCTGAACCTGGACTTTATGCAGACCAGAGAAAACAAAAGCAAGGAAAAAAAGCAAGCAAACAAAAAAACCTCTAAGAAAGTAATGATAAATGGATTTTACAAAGGTCTCAAGGGCATCTGATCTTCTAATTTTATGTAAACAACAGTAAATACAGAAATACCCAAACACAGTAATCTGATCCAGCTGACTCGGGCACATGGTGAACTTTCCAATTCAGTGTCAGATCTCTGGTTGTTAAAAATCCTGAAGACAAAATATAAAGTGTAGCCCACACAGCTAAAACTGATTAAATCTCTAATATCTCACACTTATGAGAAAACTGCTGCTTTAACTGATGAAAAATAATTCCCACATTATACTCTGTTCTGAGAAATGTTAATGTTAATAAAAATCTGCTCACTTCTACATATTTACCCAAAGGTGGCAGAATTCTTTTCTTTATAGCTGAAATAGCCGTGGTTATATTTAAGTTTAATAAAGAGCTTTGCCCTTTGCTTACAGAAATGACTACAACATTATGATTGGAGCAGAAATACTGCTCAATGTAGTGTGTATTTGTGAGCTTAATAGCAAATAGGCTCGGCCAAGGAATTGAGGCAGTGTGAAGTATATCAAGATTTACGTAACACTCTTTCTTTCTCCACTAGTGTAAGCATATAAAGGAAGGCAAGACCTAAGGAAGGGTTCTGTGCCCCAAAATGGGCCTGCTTCATCCCTCTATATTAATAAGAAGCAGACACTAAGAATATCCACAGGAATTTCCTAGGTTTTATACTGCTATTCTGATTCTGAAATTGCATTTTTCACTTAGAAACCAATTTTCACCATCTGAATAGAAATTTACATGTGTTGCATGCCATTTATACAGTTGCCATGCTGTGCCTTTCCATGGCATGTACAGAATACAACTACTTCCTGAATTTCTTCTGCAGTATTGGAAAACATTAAACTTCTTGTTTCTAGGAGACTCAACCTGAACCAGAGACCAAGCCTAAAGAAGAGGAGAAGAAGCCTGTGGAGCCCCCAGCCTCCTCTGCACCCCCTGCTCAAAAGGAAAAGCCAAATGCAGATGCTAAACCTGCAGTTATACAGAGAGCAACCAGTAAGGAGTCTCTGATCATTAGTATGACACCATCCCCCAAAGCAGGAGAAGGAGAGATCCTTAAAGTTGAAATTAAAGAGAAAGAAAATAAATAGATGGTGCTTTGGGGTGTGGCCCCATCTACTGTCTTGCTACATTCAGACAGCTGGCTGGACTTTGCTTTTGGGTACACAAGATAAAAGTAGAGACTACCCATGAGAAAAATCTACTCCAGCTCCTCTTCTTGCCCTCCTCTCCTGGCACAACTGCACAAATTATTTATATTCTTAACCTTGACACTGAAGAGAGAACTTTTGATGTATTAGAAATTAAGGCTCAGATTGTATTTCACAACCACTTGTTTCTTGTTTTATCCATGCTCTCCCTTTTCTCTTACTCTGTCTTGCTCCTACTTCTCCTCTTCCCTCTCCTCTTTATCCTTGCTTTCTTACTGTTGTTCCTGTTGCTCAGTTTGCTCTTAACTTTTGTATGTATTCTTTTCTGTTTTCTCCTCTGCCTTCCCATAATTATCCTTTTCCTTGCTACTGCCCTACTGTTGCTAAGGTTCCTTATGTTTCTCTCTATCCTTCTCTCTCCTCCCCTTATACTTCTAACCAGTGACCTGGGTTTGTGACTAGCATGGCTCAGAGCGGACAGCAGGTGCTGTGTTTTGGGATGTTTTACCTTGGGACAGAGGGCAACATTAACAAAACCACTGTCAAAAAATAAATCACAAAATCCACAAGAGGGAAGCAGATTGCAGAATTATTACCAGCCCTCTGAATGCATAAACATCTGCTCCAGCTGTCTTTGACTCTGGAAAATTAACATGGGAAAGACTTAGATAGTTGATCCTCCAGAGGTGACCTATAACTGGGCTGCCGATTTACTTGCTTGATCCTGTCAAGGGGTTGGGCATGCTCTCTGAAAAGTAAGCACTTAATATGGCTGTCTGAAAAATCCTGGTATCTAAACCAGCCACTTCAAAAATAAAAGCTATTTTATAAAAAGCAGGATTTACCCTTTCTGGCTCTGTGTTGCAAGGTTTCAACCAATGCTCCCATTGTTCACCTACATCATAGACTTTGACTAATGGTGCAAAGAATAATCTGTGTGTTCCGTGTCTTAGCTACATCACACTTGTGAACTACAGTAAATCCTTTATGAGTGCCACAGCTGTGGGATACAGCCTCCCATCCAGGAGCTCCCACACTGCCAACCTTGTGCATCGACTCATCTGTCTCAGATACAGTATCACACAAAAGCTTGAAGCTGTGTTTTAAGCTTAACTCCCAACTACTTTCTTTTCTCCCATGGGTTTGCATCTCGTCTCTCTCCCAATCCCCTTTCAGACCCCACTGGATGAACGGTTTTGTTAACTAAAAACATTATGCCGAGGCCAAGCCAAGAACAAGGGCAGGCTTCACAGCTCCTTGGCTGACCAGCCAACCAAAGAAGGCACCAGGCCAAAATTAAACACTCACTTTGCAGGCTATATATGACCTTGCAGGCTATGCATTTTGTAGCCCTATGCTTTCAACTTCTGTAATCACAGGTAAAGCTGAAAGCCTAACCAGAATCAGTGGGAAGTTTGCCCAAGGAAAAGCTGGATGACTAAATTCCGTATGTTGCATATTCCACAATCCTCTGACTTGACCAAAACCCTAATCTCTATCAAAAGAAAGTCCTGCTGCATTAGCAGTGAGGTGAAGGTTCAACTGCTTTGTGGAGAGAACCATCTTTATTTGTATGCTACTTGTTATTTGGTATATAAGAAAAAAGGACATCACAACAGAGGGAGGAAATTTTAAATTGTTTCATAAAGAATTATTCATCTATTGCACATCCAGGACTGTCTCAATGAAATCTCAAGATTAGAAATACTGCAGAACTGTTTCATGAATGAGGCCTTCTATGAATAATAATAATTGATTAATTCATTATAATATATAGTTTCAATTTTTTTTTTTTTTTTTTTTTTTTTTTGAGAGGGAGTTATCAAAGCATTATGGAAAGGGGAAAAATATTCCCCATATTTTAACATTCTTATAGGAATGAGTAAAGTTCATTCTCATTGAAAAGAACTGATTCCCTTCTGCCTACACAAATGCTACCAGGTAATTTTGAACGTTTTCCCTGTGGGCATATTTAAGTTCATCAATCACACACTGACATAAATTACAAAGTAAAGGCTGAGACTGCAGCAGCAAGTGCTTCACTGCAGTGACAGAGCTTCCCATGAATTGCTGCTTTGCTACAGCTCATAGCAGCCCGGGATTGCAGAAAAGTCTGACAGTTCTGTCTGCAAGATTACTAAGTTATGCACAGCTCTTGAGTTCCTTAGACCCAAAACAAAATAAGGGAAGCATCAGTGCAGAAGAGTGGCCACACATAAATAACATCCATCTGGTTTTCTCTAATGTCCAACTTTTCCTGTTGTTGGGGTATTTTCCTTTTCCCACAATTCCTCCATTCTTAGGGTTGGCAGGTGCAAGAAAGCTCCATGAATCGAAGTTGCAACTATTTTTAAGGTTTTCACCAGAAGAAATGGTGCAAGAAAGGCCAAGATGTAAGATGTAATAAATTCTTTCAGGAACCAATTCTACCCTATAGATTCCTGACTGGTGAAGAAGCAGAATTAATTACTCTGGTGCACTCAGAAGATGCAGTTCCCAGTATCAAAGTTGTCTCAGGCTCTGTGTGGCATCACATTCCACTGCAACACTGTCTCCTGTCTTAGTGTCCCAGCCGAGTCCCTCAGACTTGACTACACTTGAATGTAAAGAAACTGAAGGGTGGCGTAGGATAATGTATTTGAAAACTACAAATAACCATCTCTCTATGCCTCTCTAACTAAAATGGAGACATTGTTCTAGGAAAAAAGTTTTGGAAAACCTGATAATAATTGTATGAAATAGCATGCATGGGAGAACTCTAATGTGGCACAGAGCATGAAACAGTCACAGTTAAGATTGTCCAGTTTCAGAGTATCTTCTTGCTCAAAGCCAGTATAAGATGCTTTATGAAGAATAAACTGCAAAGTCATAACCACAAAGTGGAAAGGCATTTTTCCTCTCCCTTTTACACTTGTTATAAATCCATGGCATACTCACCACAGGAATCACAAAACCAGCATTTAGCATGACACACAACATGCTGAATACAAAAGCACCACAGAACGGCACACTGAAATGATCATTTTAATGCACAGGCATTGTAAATCAGTTAACTTCATCAGAACTGAAATACATATAAAAGTACAAAATTCTGGTTACAGGTGAGCTCTCTGCTGTACATATGTATACATTATGACCAATACATGGCAAAAAGCATTTGATGACAAAGACTGCCATACATCACTTTTATCACAAGGTGGTGCCAGTGACCTACGAGCACATTCACTTTACAAAACCTGGACAATATTTTGCTTTGTCACCCTCAAGCTATATTAATGTATTTTTTACACGTAAAAATAAACAAAGAAAAATGGCAAAACAACATAGTAACTCCCCTTCCCCTTAATTCACATTCTGCTGCATTTCTTCACTCAGAATATCACTTCAGCCTACCCTGGAAGTTTTCAACAGGCATTAGCTGTACACCTCTAAGTTATACCAGTTCTTGCCACGGTCCTGTCTGAAACACTTAATTTACAAAGAAAAGGGCACATTGAGAACTAGGTGTCATTGCTATTATGCTATTTAACTCCCTAAGCTTAAGGAACATGGCAGCAATTCTCTAATAAGAGATGATGAAGTCTCTACTGTAGAAACTCAGAATTTATGTATAGAATACAGACAAAACAACAAGTTTTCTTTTACGTGCAGCAGATACTTAGTATAATAATACATACTAACACATTTAAATGCACTTCCATGGCAACTTAAAACAGAATTGGTAACACAACTCAGGTGCAGCATTATATTTTTGGCAGACAGCTTAGAGGAATTTCACAGAATCCTGTACTCCTATCAGTAGTACTCATCCACTTCAATTAATGTAGACAAAGCATTAATACTGCATCCAGTTTTCTCTGTACATGGAGCAGGTAGCTGTGAAACAGCTTACTCTTCCAAAATCATACACTCTCAATTTGCAGCAGTGTGATTTGGGTTTATTACAGCAACTTCCTTGATCTCAATATCTTGGGTTGCATATCTGTTATGACACTTCATTGCAATTTATACATAAAGTAGTAACAGATTTTCACTACTCTGATAAAAAGATGATTACAGATTTTTTTACATAAATACATGAATTACATTTTAAAAAAGAAAGAGCTTGGCTTAATATGAAACAAACTCTCTTCCTTAGAATTCCACTACTTGAGAGCATCTAGGATCTCCTTCCACCAAGAAAAATGGAGTACATGGATAATATATCCATTTATGATTGATTGATAAATGTCAACTGTCTACAAAGCATTTGGTATGTCTTGTGTAAGATAATCTCAATACATATATCTTTCATCCATCAACGTTAATGTGAATTCAGACTTTTGACAGGATTATACATGTAAAAAAAAAGCAAACCAAAAGCACACTAAGCAGCTCCAGCACCTAAAAGTCAAATACACTATGACCTGGTGAAATCTTGAGTGTCCAAGTATGCTAAATTTAGCATTAGCCCATTCTATTCTTACATACTACAGCCAGACCATCCACATGAGATGTTGGGTGTCTAACTCTAAATCATTTCAAATGTGAAACTACAAAATTAATGTTCAAGATTGGCATTTCAGGAGTGATAAATGTGACCTTTCCATCGACTTATGTTACACACAGTGGCAGGATCAGAAGAGATCCTCAGCAAGCAGTATGCAACTGAGGGACAAGAAACCTTCATCTGTCCACTAAGCAAAGACAACATGATTTACGCTTGGTATAAAAGGTGAAGGGAAAACTCAACCCAACTAAATGAAACAGAAATTGTTTGCGCTAGAGAAATGCAGTATGATTATAGGATTAGGGCTTGAGAGACTTGACTTTCTTATGTCTTCCTAAAAGGAGAGAAAGAGGGTGTCAGAGAGTGAAATATTATCGTTTATATCATAAACTTTTTCATGAAGGACTTTTAAAACTGTATTAGAAAAGCTGCGAAGAAGACTACCACACCCTGAATGTGTGGGGGCTCTGAGAGGCCCTGGACCCCTCGCTGATGAAGATAAGAAAAAGTAACAACTCAGGGCTGGGGACATTCACAAAGCACAGGCTTAACACCTCAGGAGTGGAGATCACGGCCCCAGGGCTATCAGCTGCCAGGCTGGCACACACAAACTCTCCCACCAAAGGGTGGGGGGAGAGAGGCTTTGGGTGTGTGGTGAAAAAGCCTCTGGTGAGAGGCAGTGAATGCCCATCCTCCTCTGTGCAGAGGAGCCCAGCTGAGGGGCCCCTTCACCTGGGAGAAGCTGCAACCACGTGAAGGACAGAGGGGGTGTCATGGCCCATCAAAGGCCCCCAAGAGGGGTCCCCAGACCCTGCACCAGAGATGATGCAACAAATCCTCAGTGTTGCCAGGGACAGTGCCAAACTGGCCCCTGCGAGGGAGGCACGTGGGCGTTCCCACCTGCCCAAAGCATCTACTAATCCATAGGATTCCGTACTCTTCGGCGTGTGGCAGCGTGGCTGCAGCGACAGGGGACCCTCACCACCAGACGACCAGATGGAGGGGAGCAACGAGACATCACTGGAACCCTCAGATGGGTGATATGCTTCCACCTAACCCCCGTCACCTCTCCCTGCCTCCCCCACCCGCCACGCACACTTCTTTCTCTCTTTCTTTCTTTCTTTTCTCTTTCTTTCTCTTTGCCTCTTTTACTATTAAATTGAATATATCAATTTTTTGGCACCAATAGACCTCATTTGGTTTTAATCTCATTTTTGGGTGTATTTTGAACCTTCAAAGTTCCTTCCAGTTTATACACAGAGACTTAATTTTCTTTGCTCTTCTGGGTTTAAACCAGATTGCAAAAGAGGGAATATTGGGTTTTTTGCAGGCACTTTTCATTAGTGGGCTCATGAAAAAGCAGCATGATTCAAAATACAACAAAAGTAAATACAGGTAGCACTTTGAAGATCTGCTTTTACCTCAAAATACGCAGCCGTAAATCAGACAAAACTTTTTAACTAAAAAGTTAATTCCTACTGCACAAAAAGCCCTTTAAAGATGAGTAGTCACAACTGTTTTTGGGGGGTGGGAGAGGGAGAAAAAACCCCAAAACAAAAACCCTACCAAAGTAAAACCTGGAATTTCCATTTTCCAGTACACTGCACATTGGAACACATCTTACAGCCCTTACAGTAGAAGCCTCAAAGGCCAGTAGTATTCTTCTGAGATGATAGAGGTTTACCTTCATTCACCCTAGTTATTCCCATACTACCTTAAGAGGAGGCATACTGTAAAAGAATATATATTTTAATGACTTCTTTGGCTTATGTTCACATAGCCCTGAATCCCAGGCATTGCCCAAAGGCACTGAAGTGGCAAACGAGAAGTGGGTGTGCAAGGAGGGCCTTTACACTCTGTGGCACTTGTCCGAATACGAAACACCTGTGTCAAAATTTTGTTATGGTGACTTAATAGAAATTTTTTCCACTCTTTTCAAAATCAAATGCATCCATGCAAGCACTGTCTCTCAAATCAACATAAAATCTAAACACCATTACAATTTTGGCCCTTAAAAGGCAAACTTGGCAAAGTGATTTGTAGGCAACAGCTAAGGCATTACAATAGAGAGGCATGTGTACATGTATACAGAAGTATATCAAGAACCAAGGTCTGTAGATACAGCAAGTAAAGCAAGCACAAAGTCTCTCCTCTGCTCAGCCCAATCATTTTGCAGCAGGATTCTTAGGAGGTTGAAGTTTGTAGGTGCTGAAGTAGTTCACCACTTGCTGAGGGACTTCTGCCAGGACACACTGAGCCAGAGCTTCTTTGGGAGACTTACAAAAAAAGAACACCAAGCTTTAGTTTCCACCAACTGCTAACAAAGATTCTAAGGCAAGTAATAAGCACTTGCTCTAGAAGGCCAACTTAAAGTCTGACATTTTACAGAGGACTTCACACAGTGCCCTTGTGTGACATGACAGATGGAAGCTTCCCTGCCAGCTTTACCTTCTCACTCTGTTACCACCAACCAGATGGCTGTCTTGTGCCACTGAAGTAACAGGAGCTGAGTGCACAAAAGGCTGCCATGTCTGAAGACACCTTTTGTCATATGAAATACACAGTGCAGATACCAGACTTCAGCCATGTAAACATACTTCCACTGTCTGCTTAAAGATGGCCCTTCAGGGTCTTGTCTAAATCATGTGCAATCTTTTGCACCAAGTATCATCCACAATAACTGTATTTCTGTGGAGCAGCTCTTCTGGAGATACTGTTTTTACTGTAAGACTAAGTATCCATAAGAAAAAAACATCTCTTTTTCTAGAAACTGAAAGCTTTTCAATATATAATATTATACTATTGAATATTGACCCTAGTTAATCTACATCCAAGTGCATTACTTGATAAGCATATTCTGTATTGGTTTTGCTCTCTCTTTCTCATTTCAGTTTGCCTGAGTTAATCTGAGATTAAACACAGAATTTGTATCAAAAGTAAAAATATAAAAGCAAAATAAAGAAGTTTAAAGGAGTATTATTAACAAGTTAATACTAAGACATGAAAATTAGAATATATTAGGACGGAAATAAAAATATTGATCTTATCTTGCCCATCCTGAGGAAATTTTGGTGATTTTTATTTAAGTCAACTCTTTCAACAATATGACACTTAAAAGTTGACTTCTATTAGCCTACACATACTTTATTGGGTTTTACAGAAATTAAAAAATATCAGGACTTCATTCTTTCACCACCTTTTTTTTAATATTGATTTTTATGAAAATGAAAACTATCACCACTACTGTGGACACACAGAGCTTCTACTGATTATCAGTTAGCCTTGAATTTTAATACTACACTAAATTGTGAGACTAAACCACACTCACAAATGGACATACACAATTAAAAGAAAAATTACCAGAAGAACAAAACCATAGTAAGTTTTTCCTCACAAATGAAAAACACATCCATTTGTTCAATCAAGTCTGAGAGAGTTTTACAAAGGTCACACAGCTGCAGCAACTAGTCAGAAATGCAGTGCTGGAACCAGAAACTGAGGGGTTTTCGGGTTTTTTAACCATTTGATAAAGACTTGTCTCAGAGTTCATATTGGATACACCACAAAAGCTCAGGACTACATGCAGGACATCTTAGCAAGCCCAGCATACCTCTACAATATTTATCAAGCATTTCAGTAAGATTACTTACATTTTGGAACTTCCTGAATGGCACAAACTGGACAATGTCCCTGACAGCTGGTTCTCCTGACGAAGACCTAAGAACTCCATCGTCACCATCAAGAAACTCCATAGCACTGAAGTCTGCTCCTCCAACACCAACGATGATAATGGACATGGGCAGTTTTGAAGCATTAACTATGGCAGTTCGAGTTTGATCAAGGTCTGTTATCACACCATCCGTTATGATCAGAAGTATGAAGTATTGCTGTCAAATCAATAAACACCGTGTTATGACAAAGAAATAGCAAACATTTAGGCATGTACACTTAGAAAAACCCACATACAGACTACATGGTGTTGTCACTTTAGCATGTTCAAGGTGCTCACTGAATCTTACAATCAAACATCTAATCTGCAGTCAGGCTTCATCTGTACAGTCTGAAGAAGCTCATAAGGACAACATCTTTTAAAAGAAGTCATCATTAAACAACTACCATCCAAAAACCCAGTGGTATCACCCTTCTTTTTCTCCAAAATCCCCAGACAAACCAACAGTTAACCTATTTTCCCATTATTTGTTCTGGGATAGAAGGCAGTTTATCGAGGTTTTGGAAAAATACCACCTTTGAAACTTGTATTTGTTTCCTTTCTGGTCTATCAATGCCTTTATGAAACACTTCCCTTTACTTCATTCATTATATCCCAAAAATCCTAAATCACACCTTTTACTGTTGACAAACACAGCCATTTTCAAATTCCTTTAATCACATTTTCTAGCTGTTCATGAAGTTAATTATCAAGGTGTCTGAGACTACTTTGTAGTACATCAGTAATTTAATTAAGTACCACCTGAGTTGCTTCCACTATTCTGTTGGGGCCTCTAAAAGTTGGCATCTTAGCTTCTGTTCTGGACTGGAGCACCAAAAATGAGCTGGAAGTACAAAGTCTGAAAATTATCAAATGCTTTCTGAATTTCTAGTCTTCCCTCACTTGGTTCATTTCAGACGATTACTGAACAGCACGAATTCAAGTCCCAAAGATAATCCCAGTATTCTTAGAAGTCTCTCTTCATTACTTTCCTTCCCATTGGCCTTCATCTGCCTCCAAGTAAGTGTTCTTCCCTTATCTTGTCTGTTTAGGTATCACCTTTTCTCCCTGCTTTCTGTTAGTCCATTCCCCCACTCCAGCAAGAACACCTATAAAGCAGTTATGACCACAGAAAGCTATAAGCAACAGCAGCAGGATGGCACATCACATTAGATTTATTTTTCTCTTCTCACACTTCCTCCATATTGGAAAAAAACACAGCATCAGAATCAAAAGCAAATCCAAAATGACTATGATATGTATTAAAAGTCAAGGTAACAAATTGTCTTCAATACATCCTTTCAGGCAGGAAAAATAAATCTCTTGCTAGGCATATTACATGCTCAGAAATAAAAACTAAAAAAAAAAAAAACCCAAACAAAACCAAAACTGACAAGAGATTTGCTACTTTTATTAAGATACAAACACACATATTTATATATACACATATATGTATGACAGCTACTAGGCTATTGAAAGACTACCAAGGCAAAATCTTTCCAGCCTCATGGCATATGAAAATTCATAGCTCTTTTTCAAAATGGTTTCCACAGATAATTTTACACACAAAATTAGCTGTTATTTTCTGATTTTACATGACATCAAATACACCAGTATTTGATCAATGATTTAGGATTTTCTGAACTTCCATGCATTATTATCTACGTGATTGAATACTCAAGACTTGGTTTTCAGACTTTCTATTTTTAATATGGTCAACAACTCATGTATACAATTTTAATATGGAGGAAGGCACAACCCATACAGTACCTAAACATTTATAGCACAGTTAATTATCTGTGTTGCTATCTAGATGTCAGGAGCTATACCATCCACTTCTTCACTACCTTAGTTAATCCTCTCTCCCAGCTATCTGATGTGAAACAAAGTCTAGTTGATTTTTTTTCTCAGCTGAGGTTAAACCACAGTCTTAGATATAAAGGCTTAAACCAGACTTTAATATCTGTATAGCACTGCAAGAGCTTTGAACAGAAGATACCACAAAGGTATTCTGTATTTGTAAGATTCTATTTCAAATCTGAAGAGTTTATTTAGTGAATTGATGAGAGGACTGTTATGTACAATCTGCAAAAAATAATTTTTTTTTTCTTGTTTTAAGGGTAACAAATACTTATTCACAAGGTAAAGGGCCAATTGTCAAATGAATACCCATATAAATTTAAAAGAGAAAATAAGTATTTATAAACTAGAAGGAAAATAAAAAGGTAAGAAAAGCACACACGGTACCATAAAGAACTTACAGATGCTGTTTGCTGTTGAGTAGCTGCAGCAGCAAATCTTGCCACATGATTTATAATTGGAGAAAAATTTGTTGGTCCATATAACCTCACTTGAGGAAGACAGGCTCGATATGCATCAACAATGCCTTGGATCCCTAGAGAACAAAAATAATTTTTTTTTTCTCAAATTAGAATTAGGATATTATGAAGTACTTGATTTTTCTAAAGCTGTATAAATCAGTACTTCAAGTGATGATGCCAAGACTTAAAACTAACCATGGTGGGAAAAAAAATATTCACGAGCAGTGGAGGCTTTCCGCTCGACCAATGCTTAAGGCACATGCATAACATGACTGGCTTTGTGTGAACAGAAAGGCCAAATACTGTATGCTCAAGAGTGTGAAACTGAATTGCAGCAGTTCTCTTCACCTGGCAGCTTGTGGTGGTTGGTAGTGTGATCAGAGAGGCCACATTGAACAGGCATTAGCAGCACCACACTCAAACTAGACAACTCCACACTAACAGCAAAGTAGAATAAAGTGGCTTGACAACACAAGAGAACTGTTCCCAGCCCTGTGCCCTGGCTGTTTAAACCACTTCTTTCACAAATCATTACAGAAGACAGATGCCAGGCTATTTCTCATAAGTAAGAAATTGGTTATAAAATTGTTTCCTGCTACAGGACTGAAACTAATTATTTAATTAGAACAACACGCTTCTGTTCACTTTTCAAGTGTCTTTATGCCTTCACCTTAGGCATTTTACTCTCTAGGTCTGATGCTACTTTCTCAGACTTACCATTACAGAATGGGTTTGATGGGTTAAAATTTATTGGGAACTCATGAGACACCTGTGAAGACACAGAAGACATAGGATAAACAATCTTCCCCTGAAGTAAGTGCTTTCAGCTGTCTTAGGTAGTGCATTTACACATTCCATTACCTGAAAGGAAGGAGGAATTTGTGCACCAAATCCAAAGGCTGGAAACATCTTGTCTCTAAAAAAGCAATTTTAAAGAAAACAAAGTCTGTGGCTTCCATTAAAAGCTGCCATAGTTCAATAAGTTTAGTTATCAGTGCTGCTTTTCATCATTAAAAATGCTATTTAAGAGTCAAAATTAAATGGAACTTCCCCACTGTAATTGTTTCTAGGAGCAAAATTAGTCTTTAACACCAAACTGGCATAAATGCAAGCATTTATTTAAATCAATGCTGCTCTTTTCATCACATATGAAAAGCCCTGCTTGTCTGAAGTAAACACAAGCTTATACTTGCAATTATATGATGGTGCAGTGATTATTATTTTTTAGTTCTATAGCTTAGCTCAGAAATTTCACTCCAGTATATCTGTAGGCATCTTCAACACTGGTTTAAAAAAACTACCACAAATGTCTATACATATCTAAAAATGATCCAAACAAAAATCCAACACTTACGTATCGTAATCCTGAATGACCATCCCAACAGACCAAATGGCTGTTAAGTATTCATTAACTCCATTAGGGCTGAGGTAATGCAGGGAGTCTGGAGAGCGAGGGTCTCCATTGGAGCCTGTAAAATCTATCCCCACCTGTCAAATGCAGTATTTATATCTGATTGGTCTTAAAGGTTAAATTATGCTTCTTATCTCCAGCAAAGCCGAAGTGAAAATCAGGAAAGAGTAGTAAAAAGGACATCTACAAATCTAACAGGCACAGTACTTGGATGCAGGTTTCTTGGAATATTAGCATTCTTAAAACAATGCCACTACAAAACCCTCAAAAGCTCTGCATCTCTCCAGAAGGGTTGAAATTATTTTCATCTGAATCACAGAATGGTTTGGCTTGGAAGAGGCCTTACAGATCACCTAGTTACAACCCCCCTGCCATGGGCAGGGACAGTTTTCACAAGACCAGGTTGCTCAAAGCCCCATCCAACTTGGCCTTGAACACTTCCAGAGATGGGGCATCTAAGCTTCTCTGGGCATCCTGTCAGGTTTTCACTGTGTTTACTTTCAGCTACTATTCACAGCAGCTCTTCAAAAGCTGGTAAATTAATTTAATTCTGTATCTTGCCACACACACCTTTCTTCTCAGAAGTACAACTGGTCAGGCTCCACAGAAGCCTAGAGAGTTCTTTCTCTGACTTCAACAGGTCTTCTTTGCTTTGGTGATGAAGCATATTACTAAGGTGAAGACATCTTACTGTAATCTGTGTTGCATTTGGTCCACAAATTACATAACTTAAGGGTCCTCACCCATACGATGACCTCTGAATATTGCTTTCAAAGAACTGTAAATTTCTCCTTGGTCTCTATCCACACAACTTAGCTAGTTCCTAACGAACATAACCAGAGGTTCAGAACTTTTTGCCTAGAGTAAAGACTATTTTTTTCTAAACAGACTAGAAGCACTCTGGCAAAATACCTTTCTGCTCCATGCTGCAGAACAAAAACAAAGTCAACAACAACAAAAAAGTACAATAATCAAATAAAGCCAATCAATTCTATACTTCAATTTGTTCCAAAACTCAAAAGGTACTACATATAAATGATTTAACTTACTGTGAAATTCAGCTGACACCCACCCATGATGTAATCGAGGAATGTGCATTCTACAATGACCTAAAAATAGAAGATAGAAATTTTGTTTTATTTAATGGGAAAAAACACAGCTAATATCATTGTAGCAACTTCTCAGGTTCCAGATTTGTTATCTTTACCCATGAAAAGCGCTATTTTTGCCCTGCAGCTATCCCACCCACCCACTGCATTGAGGATATTTGCAACATGTGCCACCATACACTCAGTGCATCAGAATCAGGCCTTTAACAGAACTACAGAGAGACACCAAAGCAGCTCCCAAAGGACTTTCATTTTATAAAATAACACAATATGACAGAGTTACACAATTTTACTTTGACATAAAGAGATGAGTTGGGAAATGCAGCGGTTCAGGAATGACTTTACAAACTGGTAAGCAAGCTTTCTCTTCAAGAGAAAGTGAAGGGACAGGGGAGGACAGATATGTGATCCAGCTCTCAATTTGTCTCCTTGTATGAATCAGAGGCCCTTAAATATTTACTGTGTCTGGAACTTTCAGACATTTTAAAGTTTCTTACAGTTTGAAGATGGAAGATACACTAAATGAAAGTTGTTATGCCTTAACACTTAAAACCAGAATCATACCAGAATATATTACTGACCTCACAATGCTTAACGCTCACAATGCCAGAGTTTTTATAGTTTTTTTTCTTCTGTCTTTTCTTTTCATTGATGCACTCAAATTCAACCTGCATGAATGCAAACAAATCCAACAAAAATGCTACAATATCATTTATGCAACAAGTTTAATAATCCTTTATTTCAGGACTGATACTTTGGGCTTATATTAGAAATGCAGTTCATTTCATAATCCAGCAAAATTAAACCCAGCCTGCCCAATATCAGCAAGAAAAAAACCACATCCCCATGACAGAAATCCTCTCTTGCCCAAAAGGTTACAAATACATCTGTTTTGACAACTGTATTTCAAACAAACAAAGAAATTCTTTACCGTTCTCCCTCTGAGGATTCTGCTAACGACTTTCTTTTTGGTAAAGACATGGCAATGCAAACAAAGCATCAGTGTTTCCAGCAGCTGTGGCTGGTATTATTATTATTTTTATTATTTAGTAAAAATACAACACTCAAAATATTAGAAAAGTACAAGCATGCACTCTTGTATACAGATCCCAGTATTTTTAATGCAGAAGTAGTTCTGCAGGTTTTACAGAAATAAAAGAAAATATGGTAAAACATCTTGATAACACAAATATCCATAAAACAATTACTTTCATGTTATGTTTGCTATGCCAACTTTTGTCTTCTACATGTAAACCCTGCCTATTAAAAGGTTTGGAAATTGTTATAGTTCGTAAGATCAAGAAGGGTAATATCACTTTAGAGAAAAGCCACCTAATGTAACACAGCTGCATTTTTGTGCAGTGGCAAAAATACTGAATTTTCTCATACTCACTAAAGTACACATAATAGTTAGTAAGTGCCACATTTTAAAATAAAGGATTAAGTAATACTTGAAAAAAATACTACAAGATTTGGTTTTTTAACTGTAGTTAGATTTGTGCTGCATTCTGTCTTTTGACAATCTAATTTTTTTTTATTTGTGTATTGTTATCATTAGTGAAATTTCTTTGTGCTGATGCTTGGGCATTTAGACACGTAATAATAAAAACTGGAACCAAGACATTAATCCTAGGAAAATGGATGTACAATGTAAATGCTGATTCAGCCTCAACTACAGTAGCATTGTTAAGGTGTAGCCTACCACAAGTCGGATATCTGCAAGTCAGGTGACCTAAGTTTTGTTCCAATATGAGTAAAACAGCTTATCAAGAACACACAGGCAGCTTAGACTATGTAACACTTACAGGTGATGACCGAGATGCTTCCTTCAGTTTTGACATTGTTGTTTGAAAACTTCCTATGAGGTCGTGAGACCCATCACTATCATAGTCATAGCACTCAACCTAAAATGCAGCATTTCTTAGTGTTAGTAACAGAAATGGCCCCAGAAAAACAATAAACACTGCAATGGAAAACCTGAACATCTCAAACATTCCTGTATCTTTTATATTACAGAGTTTTTCTCACACTGAAGTCTTAGAACTGCATATGGCTGCACTTAAACAGATTAAGAAGCCAATACACTCAATTTCGAATCTAATCTTCCACTCAAGTGAAGGAGAGATGAGAATACTAAGTAGTGTCAGGTCTTACACGAGCAAGTAAAATCAGTTATATGTTTTGAGAAGTGATGGAGTGTTGGGAAGAGTAGGAAAACAACATAGGGTTTTTTACATTCATCATGAATCTGAGCATCCAGCTAAAAATTTAGTAAATCAGTTATGTAAGCAATCACAAGTTTAAGCAACATTTTTATATTACTTCATTAATCCCCAAAACTACACAGAATTTATAAGCATATGAAGGTTCAGCCCTAAAGCTAGAAACAATATTTGAATTTTTGGTTTTTAAGATTAGCAAGTTTAAACAGTGGATCTGTTAAATTATGATCCACACTTCATGGATCTGAATGTCAACTAAAAATTTCTTTTCCTATAGTGAGAATTTAATGCTTAGCTTTATTATTTAATCAATGCACTCTTTTAACAGCCCCATCTACCAAAGAAGGCAGGAGTGAAAAACACTTATTTTTTTCTGTTTGAAAACGTGACCCAGATGCCTTTCTATATAAAAAGCTAGTTATTTATCTATAAAAGCTTATATTAATTCTACCCACTTCTGATATTTTATTTCAGTTCAGCAACACAGACATGCTAACTTAATCAAATCACAGAAAAATATACTAAAATAATTTAATAATGATGATGATAAATAGTAACAATAATCAAGAGTCAAGTAGGTATCCCACATTACTTGGAATCAAAATACAAACTTAAAGAAAAATTTTCAGAATATGTATGGCTTAAACTGAACAGCTATTTGCATGTCCATCTTTCAAGTCTGAAAATATTGTACCTTATATTCAAGAACCAATTTAGCTGATTACTTGAGCATTTCAGTTAGAAATAAAAAAATAAAACAAACAACTTCAACATACACTTGAGCTTCTGAAAGAAAGTAGGTTTCTGAAAACAAACAGCAATATTGAAGTACAAAACATGATGTGCAGATTGGGAGTTCTACTGCACAGAACATGCCTTTATCTTGCAGTTTGCACTACTACAGCAATTTGAATTCACTAATAAAAAAATGCATGCACATGCACTGAACAGCACCTTAAATCATGCAAGCAGTCAAAGAACCAACAGGCTAATTAATGTTCATGGCAGATGCTATGTAAATTCTTCTGAATGCCATAAATTATGCCAATCAAATACTCAGCCAAGTGATTCAGTAGCTGAAATTTTAAAACTGAAGATATTTCCTGGCCCAATAGTTCTGATACCCAGTAGCACAGTTAGTAGATATATTTCCTTTTTATTTCAAAGACATCAAAATTTGTCTTGCCTGACATGTTTGACCCATTTAAGCCAATTTTTAATATTTATTCCAGACAAGAGAGAAGCATTTCCTTTTTTTCCTTGTATGCCCTACTGGACATGCAATAGCAGTAGGGAACAATGTGATTTAACATATTTTTCCCAGCAGAACTAGGCATGCCTGCTCCAGATGAAAGGCTCACATTTTCAACACAGAAAAACTTCACTGACTGCAAACACTCACATGGAACATAACCATGAATCCAGAAGATGAAGGATCAACTTGGTTTGTGCACTGCTGGGCATACACAAACTAAGCCATTAAAGAGGTGAGAAGCCACTCATAGAAAAATCACTGGTTTTACTTACTATGACAAACAGCCCATTACACATGCAACTGTGTGCATATAAAAGTGTTAAAGGCATTGTTTAATCCTTCAACAACATTACATAATACAATTCTGCTTACATCTTAATGTTTGAAGTGATAGGTCCTACATTTCTAAGTTAAGGCATAATCAAACTGCCTGTCTGCAAGTCCATAACTATTCCAAGTCAAGTCTATTTCCTCCGGATAGAAACCTACACTTCTGAATTAAAATGATAGAGCTGAGAATAACTCTTCATAGATACATTTACACCAATGGTCTATAGCTTCAGTGTGGTTGTTCACTGAAAATTATAAATTTATTTATAGTATATGGAGATACAAGAGCTGTCACAGCTGTTTTGGGGAAAAGGGAAGCAGAAAGAAATAAGATGGAAAAAACAGAGAAGCAGTAAAGGAAGAAGGTTCTGGGCTAGTAAAGTTGCTCATTAGTCTCCTCTACAAATATGTATTTAAATACATGCAGGTGTTTGTAACACCCAGATCCCTGTGGCTGTTAAGCATTTTCCAGGACTGCCTCAAGTCATATGACTAATACCCATCATATGCAAATCATGCCTTAAGTTTTCCTTCCCAGAGGAAGAATATCAAATATATGGTTTCTTGCATTTGGGTTTTTGGGTTTTTTTTTCAAATGCTAAAATATCAGGTTTCTAACATGATCATAATAGCTTATAAATGGCATTTTGACTGGCTGTTTAGCTTCAATTCCACCCCTAAAGGAAATTCCTGAAGAAAAACATTCACAAGTTAAACACAATTTATTCAAGATAAAATTGGAAAATAGAAAACATTAAAGCCCTGGTAGAACTATCACTTCACAGGTTTGGTTAACTTTCTGACAGAAAATTCAGTTTTATACTAAGAGAAAAACTTGCTAAAACTGGTATTCACAAGTTGTATCTGACCCACATCTGTTAACTAGTACATTAAGTGTAATTTATTTTATCAGGCAGCATATTAAAAATTTCATTAATGTTAGCTGTTGCACCAGTAACAAAGTATTACAAGATCCATTACATAGAACAAGCATATTCTAGCCTTTAACATGCATCTTTCACTATACAGTATCTTTAACACCACCAGTATTGTCTGATGCCATGCTAGAACTGTACAATCAAAGTAAGAAACTCCACTGGACATTTTGAAAATACTTGTGTTCACCTGTTTTCCCAGACTTTCAAAGACCAACTTCTACTACACAATGCAGCACAAATATACAGTGTTTTCCTTTTTCCCCTAAAACATGCATGGGTATCTGTGCCTTTCAATTAATAAACCTAATACTTTCAATTAAATTTGAAACAAAAAAACCCACAGTACCTAGAATAAAACTTCTTTTCTTATTACATATTTTAATGCATTAATTTATACACACATTTAATATACATTACCTTGATTGACTTATCCATGTCACTGTAACACAGAGAATTGAGAGAGATTTTAAAGGGCCTCCAAGCAGGATTCAGGTTATTTTTAATAACCTGTTAGAAAAAAAAAAAGAAAAGGCAGAACACCATTGTTCACAAGGGTGGAAAGCAGTCATCATAATGGATCACACCTCCATTCCATGATTTTTTAATGCAAAAAAAAAGTTGACTAATGCTGCTGTCAATGCACTCCAAATCCTAATATATAGGATATAAACAAACTACTCTTAACATGCAATACCATTGTTCAAAACAAGATGGTCTCTTTCAGCTCTATATTTTGCTAGACTTCACTGTCACCTGCTATATCCTTCAGCTACTGCACTGCAGAAAATTAAATTTATCATTACATAAATAAGATACTGGTTGCTTTCTTTTAATAACCACACATACATACAAATACACACATATAAAGGCACGAGTTACCAAGAATGCGTGGAAAAATATTACACTGGAATTTTCTGAATACATCAATGCTCTGGAGATTACAATTCACTCCCACTTATTATTTATTCTGGAATGTCATTTATGGAAATAGGCCCTCGAGAAATTCACGGTGTAGTAAAGTAAAAACAGTGCATGAGGATAAAAGGCCTCTCAAGCTGAACACTAAATAAGTGTTATTTATAAATAATACTGAAGGATCTTCAAAATTTGTCGACTGTTAAGTATCTGTAAATATACCTGATACACCAAATAACGACCTTACAAAAGTACAAGAAACTAGACATAACGTGCACTATTTAATTAATAACACCTAACAATAGTAATACTTCCAGCACTGTTGGAGTGTTGAGAAAGAAATCTCTCTTGAAAATGAAATCAATAAAAACAGTAGTTAGTAACAAAAAGTGTTTTTTTAAACCTGTAACATAAAGAACTAATCCACCAGACATTTCTAGGCTGAAACAACAAATTCTGGATTTATTACTGAAGTTGATGACTGAAATCACCATAGAAAAGATGCACCTTAAGCAGAAGAACCACCTCATGAGAGAAACTATTTTTATAAGTCTGACAAAAAGGATTTATAGTTCTTCAATATCCATACTTCAAAAGGAATAGTCACCACTTTTGATAGGCACAGCAGCTCAGCTGTGACTGGGCCCTGAGCTGCTACTACAGTGAGACATTTTGAAACTACTCTTAGCCTGGCACTTGCTGTCACAGGACCCCTACAGCTCCTCCTGGGTGAAAGGCTGCTGCTGCTCAAGCACATATTCCCTCACTCTGCATTCTCCTTGGCTTGCCCTTGCTATGCAGGCATTCAGCACCATTACTTTCATTAGTAAGGGGTACAGCCAGGTGACACTTCCCTGAGAACAGCAGAGTCAGGAATACCCAAATCCTACCCCAGCACTGGGTAGAACTGAGACAAATGTCCCTGTGTGAGTATGCAGTTCTTTTTCAAAACATTTGTTTTCTCCTAGATTGCTGAAAGTTAAAAGAAAAACAAAAAGTGTTTTCTTTCCAAATAGGATGGCACAAATCAAAACCAGTATAAGGAGAATAAGGTAGATTTCCCAGAAAAATCAGTGGAAGAGATGATGCAATTTCTAACTAGTCTGCACATCGACTCCCAGGCCAGTCAATTCTTTTTGTAAGGCATTGTATCTCTAGTGCTGTGACACACTAGAAATTAAATAACCTTAACCTCTTGGTTGTTAACTGAAAATATCCTACCTCTGTTCTGTGAACCATCACCCAGTTTCCATCTCCAGTCTGTTTGTGGAATTCCAGATAAGGATCTGACTTTCCAAAAAAATCCTGTATTTAAATAACATGCAATTATCTCAGAACAGCCTGTAGCTTGAATACCATTAAATTCTAGTTAACACACACACTTAGAGCAACAAAAAGTAAATTCAGGGAACAAAAGCTTTAGATGATGAAATACAAGTCTGATTATATTACCACCTGTGAAAGAGAAAAAGGAAGTGGGGAATGACCTTCAATTTAGGATAAAAATGTCCACATATCAAATACCTGACAGTTCAAGGAAAAGAATACTTATACCAAGAAGTACTACAATGGATAGACAGGAAACTAAGGATTTAATCCAGTTAAAAAAAAGTATAATTCAATCAAAAGGTAAAAATAAAAACATTTTTCTATTATTTTTCTAAATTTGTTTTTAAAAGTCTGTCTATAGCCAGCCCTATATTTAACATAACAAATTTATACACACCAAGTACACTCCTTGCCATTTATTTCAAAGAGGTAATGGGCAACCATTTATATAGACATTCAAACCAAAGGATATACCAAAACTCCCTTATATTTATGAATAAATGTAAGGATTTACAGTTAAATGGGAGCATGTTGCTCATGGACTACCCCTGAAATGCATTTATCTTACATAGAAATAAATTACAATTCATTTCAAAACACTAAATGAAGTTACTCTGTAGCAATCTTAATTCAATTTCTTTTCTAGTATAAGTAAAACCTTAATGGATTTTATTTTTTAAGCAAAAATGAGAATGAATACTCATATGTTTCCTGCTTTGAGAAGACTCTGATTTTACTACTTTATCAAAGAAACAGCAATCACTTAAATACCTTATTGTCCAGTTTCCTTGCTTCTAATTCCAGTACAACAACCCTGTTATCCTTTACTTCTTCTGCTGTAATCTAAGTAGGCAAACAAAATACTTCGTTTTATTCAAGAACTGCACAGTTTTCTCATATTCACAGCATTCCTATGACAGGTCCATTAAAACAACCCATGTTTTCTTGCAAACGAAGCATTAAAAAGTGGGGGGTGGTGAGGGGAGAGAGGAACAATTTGATTTGACATTGGGATTGCATTCCATCTGTTTACCATAAATGATGGACTGACAAAGATATGCCCCAAACAGTAGCCCACTGGATGCCCTAATGGTGTACACATTTGTCACACTAGAAAGCAGCAACAGAATACAATACAGAAGGTGGGCTGCTATTGGATGACAGAGATGTATTAGTGGAGGAAAAAAAAAAGTTTTGCAGTGCTTTTTACAGCACTATAGAATAGACTCAATGCATTCAAGCCACTAACTAAAATTAAAACCCAGAAACAATCAAGGATGAACTCTGAAGATATTTATTTTTTAACTGTCTTACCGTAATGCTTCCTCTCCCAGCAGGTTTGCCATTTTTAAGCACTAATGGTTTTGTTAGAGTCCTACTAGAAACTACCTGCCAAGACAAAATTTGAGTATCAAGCATTATTAACACAAATTAATAGATTTTCAAAGGAATTAAATGAGTTAGTGAGGTATTTTCATTTTAGGAATTTTTCCTTTATTGTAAAGATGACAGCATTACATTTACTTCCCATAATCTTCTATAAATAAATAGGTAATACTTGATACACTTCAAAATTTTAAAAAGAAATATGCAGATGAACATATGCAGAGGTTCAGGAGTAATAAGACATAAAATGTCTTCTAGTAACATGATACACATACATGGACAAAGATAATACCTTAGGTTCCAACTTCAAATTGTTCTTTAAGTTTTCCATACATACCTTTGAAATGCATGCAAGGCATATTTCATAAATGCATTCAGCAAACAGATTTCTAAACACAATGTCTGCCACTCAAAAAAACCCATAAGCCTTCTGCACAGTTTGCAGCTGATTTTATTTTACCCTATTCAGGAAATGCTTCCTCAGAAGTGTGTCCATTCTACAGGTCCTTCTTTACTTGAAAAATTAATTATTAATTTTTAATTGACACTGAATTTCAGTTCACAATGCCTCTAACTTTATAATGCAATTAAAATAAAAATACTTAAGATACAGGGCAGGAAAAATCCCAAGTGACTTTGAAGGATGTATTCAAAAGAACAAGTTAAAAAGAAGCTGCCCAATTGTGATAGCATCAATAGCAGAATATGACTGGGAAATAGAAGTAAATCTACAGCTAGCAGAACTAGGATCACTGCTTGCATTGAGTGGAAAGCAGATTACAAGGATAACACATCCCTTGGGAATGCTCATACGTTGTTCTATACTGATTCTCTTTTTTTGGAGCATAAAAATAGGAAATTCAGTATTAGAGTAAATGAACAGCAACTACTACAACTTTGTGCTCATTGACAGTCCACTTATTTTTAGACTGCAATCCAACAGTCACCATCCTAGAGCACATTTCAGGGCATCATCTCAAGACCTTCTGCAAATAAAATGTATATACACTGAACTGAGGCTTGGAAAAACAAATGAAGGGAACCCTATTCAACTTAAGAGTACTCCAACTACACAAGAACATAGTGTTAAATTTAAGGTAAAAGTGGCTAATGATTTTCAGTAACTTAATTCTAAGGGAAATCATCTGCATACTTACCTGTCCCAGTGTACATTCTAATTCTCCTAAGAAGTCATCATCACTCAGATCATAGGTTTTGTTATCAATGTCATATATTCCAAACTTAAGTTTCTGAACAAGCTCAAAATAATAATCAATTAAGAATTTCTTGGCAAACTTTGGGTTCAAGGAATTCTTAACTCTTTCTGTGCGATCAACCTGAAATTAGAAAGATACCACTTTATCTGATATTTTACAAACTAAACATGCAAGCAAATCAAATACCGTATCATTAAATACATTCAAAAGTTCTTAAAGTACAAAGGAGTATCTTTCTACAAACCTTCCATCAAAAATAAATTACATTACAAAATATTATATATACACACTATATCACAAAACCACTGCTCTAAGTTAGGGATACCTGACCTATTTTTCATCACTCCCTCTAAGCTGGGACCTATTTCTGCCCAGGGAAGACCAACATAAAATCCTATATTGTCAAATCCAGGATGAGACCCTAGTTTTGAAGTACTGTATTTATGAGCACTTAGAAGGTGGTGGTCCAGACATGGCTGGGGAACAGTGCTAGAAATCAGACAGTTGTTTGTATTTAATGGCAAATGATTATTAGTGTGCTGCCCATATAGCTATTAGAGATACAATCTAACAAAAAGTATTCAGAAGTGCGGTATAAAATTAAAATATCTTAATGAAATCATATGCTATAGTGTTTTAAAAGGTCCAACAAGTCAGAATATGCTTTTCGCAGATTTGTGAGAAACATCAGGCCGTACCTCATACCACTGCTGACCACTTGTGTTCTGGAGAAGCACACACAGAGGGTCTGACTTGGAACCAACATCTTTATCCAAGAGATTGGTGCAGGCAATAGTCAGCTCCACCTTTGTCACACACTGTGCCGCCATTTGTCACACTAGAAAGCAGCAACAGAAATCATCACTAAAATGGACTAAAAAGCAAGCAACAGGATTGTCACAATGCATTAACTCTCTAACTGAACACTAGAAGTGTGAGCTTGTCAGAAGTGATGATTTGAGGTTACAAATGCAAATTTTACAATTTATGATGTACCAACATTATAGCATTATTACTGTCACTCTTTATACCAGACAGCTATAAAAATTAATTACAAAATCTGCACTTAAAAAACAAGATCAGGTTTCTTAGAATGCTTGAGGAACCAAATGAAAAATGGGACATACCTCATAGAAGGCACAGTGGTTTGAATTGCTAACAATAAAACTTCACAAGCTTTAAATGAAATCCAAAAGCGCACATGAATACCAATATCTTATATTGTAGATATTATAAGTAATTCCATGAATTAGGAAAAATCTTATTATATGCTCTTCTACCAAACTTTTGCAACAAAATGCTGAAACCGTAAGCAGGGCAGAATTGGAAAAGGAGTTTAAGCAGGTAACAGGTGATCTTGCTTTAGTAAATCTACAAAAGCAACTACAAATCTTAACAATATGGATAAACACTTTCAAGTCAAGTAACTAAATTTGGGGGAACTGTTCTTCCTGAAGATTAATTTAAAAAAAAAAAAGAATAACTGAATGCATTCTTACATCTTCTCTTTAAGTACCTCAGTCATTCTCCACTGGAACTAAGACCAGCAGATATTACAAACCTACAGAAGCAACTTGATTATCAGTTATGAATCCCACACAGGTATAACATGCATTGGCATATATATATATATTCATACATATATATAAAAATCTCTATAATTATACACTTCAAGGAAAGAGTTGATAATTTCCAACAACTCTTGGGAAAGTAAACCTCTAGAGTACCATTGTCTTTGACTCAGAGACTAAAACTTCCAAATCTTTCCACAAGCAACCTACCCTGGAAGCTCCCAAGCCTCTTTAGCTTCAGGTTTGCCTTCTCTCCAGTAAATTCACAGTCTAGACCAAGTATCCATCTGGATTAATTTATCTTAAAAGCGCATGAGACACCAAACAGACTAAGGCAGAAGGAAAGGTATCTGCTTCTATCTAGTCAGCTCACTTGCAACATATACATGCAATGTATTTGAATATGAACCTATACTTAACCCAACTCAGCTCTCTTCCTTCCACTATATTCTTAAGACTTTTCATGAAAATGAATGGTTTTTTAGAGGCAAAAAGGGAAAGGAACATGGAAAAGATGAAGAATAAACTGAAAAATAGGAGAAAGAAAACATTGTACAGTCTTAAGGGAATATTCCTGAGGCTTCTTGTACACCTCTTAAAAGCAGTCTAGCCGTTTTTTCCTGGTTCTCTTTTTATACTGGTATTTTCCATTCCCTATTGCTTTCCTGGCTGCCAGACTGAGCTCATTAACAGTCAGTGCCTTTCCCACAAAATCCAGTGCACACCAGTACATAACTCCTTAATGACAGTTTCCAGAAAAACAATCTTCTGCTGACAAAATGATGCTCTAACTCCCACTGATGCTGCAACAGCAAGTAGAAAGGGTTTTCATGAAACTCAACAGAATTTAAACTTGAATTGAGATGCATTTTCAAACCAGTCAAAATTTTCTTGCTTCAGCTTCCCTAAAACTCCTCATTATTAAGAGTCCTTGAAAGCACTCATAGCCACATTTCTTTTGTTAAGGTAGTATTTCCAAAATCACTGGTAGATGGATAGCATCCAGTCAACTTAAAAATATGGTCAGCTTTTTCCTCTTTTTTCTGTGTGTGTAGTCACCCTTCTTGTACATCTCAAGTGCTTTCTCACATGAACACATCAATTCTGTTACTTCCTCCCCTCCACCATGTCACCAACTGTCCCACTATGCATCTAATGTGGGAAAAGGGCAGATTAAGTGTATTGGTTTTGCACGGCCTGGTTTTTGGTAGCGGCAGGGGGGGCCACAGAGGTGGCTTCTGTGAGAAGCTGCTGGAAGCTTCCACCATGTCCAGCAGAGCCAATCTCCCATGGCTGAACATGGACATGCTGCTGGCCCAATTAGAGAAATTGGTAACGCCTCTGTGATGATACATTTAAGAGGGAAATCAAAGCAGTGGATGCGCAGTTTTTTCCAGGGGTGGCAATGCCCTGCGGCCGCCATCTCAGCGCAGCCCGTGGCGAGCCTTGCCGGCCTGGTGCCCTCAGCCAGCCGTGCCATGGGCAGAAGGGCAGTGGTGGCAGTGGTGGCAGCTTCTCCTTCCTGGCACCCGGCATGAAGAGAGGCGTTAAATAGCGCCAGCGCCGCAGCAGGCAGCACCGCCCACACGGTGGAGGCAGGGCCGCGTAACCAACAGCGGAAACATGGCGAGCGACTCCCCGACACAGAACCTACACGAAATCAACTTCTCGGCACTGCGGGATGCTGCAAAAATCTTTGATTTAGTGGAACTTGTTGGCAACGGTACCTACGGGCAGCAGTTTTCTTCTAGACAGAGAAGAAGAGGAAGTGAGGACATGTAAGAGAGAACAACATGGCGGCACTAGGTCAGTGGAGAAGGTGGGGGAGGAAGTGCTCCAAGTGTGGGAGCCAAAATTCCTCTTCAAGCCGTGGTGAGGACCATGGTGAAACAAACTGTCCCCCAATAATTCATGAAGTCCACGGGGGATGCAGAGATCCACTCACAGCCCATAGGAAAAGTGCTCACACTGGAGCGGGTGGATGCCAGGAGAAGCTGTGATCCAGTGGAAGACCCGAATAGACAGAGAGGGCCCCTGCTTCCAAAGATAGAGAAAGAGGGCTCTTGCTTCAAACTAGAACAGCCTATCCTTAAAAGACTGCACCCCGTGGACAAGTGACCCACACCATGGCAATTTTGGGAAGACTGTTTTGCCCATGGGAAATACTCACGGCATAGAAGAAGAAAGACTCCTCTCCCTGAACGAATTGAAAAAGATCTCAAGTAACAAACTGACCAAAACCTCCCACGCCTCATCTCCCTGAGCTGTTCATGGGAAAGAGGGAGGGGCTGGGGGGTGAAAAGGTGTTTTAAAGGCTTATTTTACTTCTCAGTATCCTCCTCTGACTCTGTTAATAATAAATTTACTTTATACCTTTAAATTTGAACCTGTTTTGTCCTTAGAGTGTTTTCTCCCAGTCCTCATCTCAACTCATGAGCCCTTCGTTAATTTTTTTTTTTTCTGAGCAAACAGCCTTCATGGCTGCCTGGCATTTGACCTGTGTCAAACCACAACATTAAGCAAGAGGTGCCGTGCAAAAAACACCCTTTAGCATAGAGAAGGGAAGAATAAAAAGGCTGATTCCCTTCCCTGAAATGCAAATACTCATTTGAGATGCAACAACTGTGTCCATATTAGATAAATGACAACTTGTAACAAGAACATGCATTTATTTAAGTGGAGGATACCCAAAATCCAGACAAAGAGCAAAACTTCACAAAGCACAAGAAGGTCCTTTAATATTTACCATTTCCAGTTTTGAAAAATCCAAGATGAAAAATAATACAAGGCATCTTCCTCAGAAGTTTTGAGAATATTAGGAATCTGTATTTGCATAATAGGTTAAAGACATCTGTAATAGTAATGCATTTCAAGAAATAATGTTGCTATTTTGCTTAAAAAAATGTTTCTCCATAAGACTGATATATTTTATCACAAATAGTTATATACATGTATATATATACTGATTTTCAGTAACATTATAAATGTTCAAAGTTAGTAAAATACTTATTAGAAAGAAAGTCAAGTCTCATTAATCCAAAGCAATATTTAAGGTAGTGAAACTTAGTAAATAAACAAGAGATACTTCTCTTACAACACTGCACACCTTACAGAATTTGCAGAGGGCACACATGCTTCACATGTGTGAAGTCAGGAGTCTTTCAAACAGCACTGTCTGCTGGAGCTCTGCTCATGCTGCACAAATCCTCATCATCCCAAATGCATGAAAGGAAGAATTACTCCAGCTTCACTCAATTCTCCTCACTTCTAAAAGCCCATGTTAGCTGAAAAGTTCCAAAGGTTTGAGAGGTGGATGGTAGGGTTTCTAAAGATGATAAACATCCTCAAGGATCAATCACTGTCAGGTAAGCAAGCAACCTCTTCTTGAGGACTTGATGCAATACAGAGTCTGGCAAATTGCCATCTCTCCAAGATGGCAAAAATAAATCATGGCTGCACTAGTGTATTACCTCTTGAAATGCCATTCTACAACACATCTAGTAAGCAACCAAATGTAAAATATTCTAGATATCTGACCGGATTACTTGAACATTTGGAATTCTGGAATAACTTTACATGGACAGATTATACTGTCTGGGCTGTGGTAGAATGAGCCTCGACTGCCAGTAAGTTACAACACATAACCAAGAGATGTAGTTATTTAATTAGTTAGTGTTATTAAAATAGCTGTGCTCCACATTGGTCAAATTTAATTAAAACCCTTGTTTTTCTCAACCTATGAACTGTTTGCCATCCATGTAGCATACACCATAAAGGGAGGCAAAGCACATCAGAATGTGTGCAGGTGATAGCTTGGTTGTCCTTTTTATTGAAATAGCTTTTATGATTGTAGAGGCATATCAGGCTTAAAAAAAAATTTGGACAGGAAAAGACTGAAAACTACTGTATATAATGTACATCTGAACTGCAGTGATGTACAGTTGCAAGGGATCCTCTGCCATGTCTAGGCTGCTCAAGAGCATGATTAGGTCAACTAAGAATATGACAAGTCTTTCTGTTTGAGCTGTAATTATCAAAGCAAAAATCTAAGTCAAGGACTAGTCTTGTTTTGCAGTTTTACAGATCAGAATGTTCTTTGAACTCCAGTGATGATTCTAGTGAAGATAAGTGGTACACATTGAACAACTGAGTCATTGTCTGCTTTTCAACAGAAACTGCAAACATGGCATGCTACCTGGGAAGGAACAGATCTATTATCAGAGTGATCTAACAGTGCAGTTGGGAACTGCTAGACTGCAGCAATCCTCTCCATGCTGCAGTGTCAGCTGGCTTGCCCAGATAACTTTGCAGAGCATTACAATGACATGTTCTCAATTACAGGTGCATCCAGTCTGACAAACAGAAGTATCTAATTAGAAGACAAAAAGACTAATGAAGTAGATTTGGCATCACTGTCTTTAGTCACAAGTCTCAAACCTGTTCTGATAGAAATTATTTACTGACATAGAACATTTCCTAGGTCCTGTGAACTACTAATGGCAGTAGACCAAAAATCTGTAATTTTTAGATATCTCAGGGCCCAAATGAACACAGAAAGGCCACGAGAAACTTGCAAATAAAATCTACTCCTGATCAGCTAATCTTCTTGCAATCTTCTTGCCATTTTCTTGCTATACTTAAGCATTTTATGTCAACTGTGTGCCAGACTGAAAAAGGCAGAAAATGCCATGTCTGCTGCAAGAAGCTGACAATGAAATTATGACAAATGGATGCTTCTTCTCACTGATAGGGCTGGTAGCAACACAATTGCTAGGGATCTTGGGCTACATGCATATAAATATATATTTTTAAAATCTCAAGGTAACCCTTCAGTTGAGGAAACAGACCACCTCACAGGAAAAAGACATTTCATACAAGGTTACAAAAGCTAAGACTGTTTCACAACCTAATTTCATCACTGCGTTTGAAAAAACAAAAAAAAATTCTACCTCTAAATCTGAATTCTGTCTCCTCTTTTAAGTTTGTTTACAGGCAACACAGCTGGAAAAATTGTCCAGCTGATGTGCTGACAAGCTAAGTACCAGAAGCAGCTTGAGTTGTTCTGTATTTGAGGAATCACACAAAACCTTGAGTGTAAGCTTTATCTTCTAATATTACGGATACAGCTATCACTTCTTGAGCGATAGCTGTATCTATCTTGGAGGGTAGGAAGGCTTTGCAGAGGGGTCAGGCTGGATCAATGAGCCAAGGCCAGTTGTATGAGGTTCACTAAGGCCAAGTACCGTAGCCTGCACTTGGGTCACAATAACCTCATGCAGCACTACAGGCTTGGGAGAGACTGGCTGAAAATCTGCCCAGTGGAAAAGGACTTGGAAGTGCTGGTCAACAGCGGCTGAACATGAGCCAGTGTGTGTCCAGGTGGCCAAGAAGCCCAAAGGTATCCTGGCTTGCAGCAAAACGAGAGTGGCCAGCAGGACAAGGGCCGTGATCGTCCCACTGTACTTGGCACTGGTCACCTTGAATCCTGTGTCCACTTCTGGCCCCCTCAATTCAGGAAGGATGTTGAGGTGCTGCAGTATGTCCAGAGAAGGGCAGCAGAGCTGGTGAAGAGTCTAAAGAATAAGTCATATGACAAATGGCTGAGGAAGCTGGGGGTGTTTAGCCTGGAGAAAAGGAGGATCAGGGATGACCTTATTGCTCTGTACAACTCCCCGAAAGGAGGGTGTAGCCAGGTGGAGATTGGCCTCCTCCCAAGCAACAAGTTGCAGGACAAGAGGACATAACCTCAAGCTGTGCTGCGGGAGGTTCAGGTTGGACATCAGGCAGAATTTCTTCATGGAAAGTATTGATAAGCATTGGAATGGAGTGCCTAGTGAGGTGGTAGAGTCACCACCGCCAGAGATGCTCAAGAAACGACTCATTGTGGCACTTAGTGCTATGGTCTAGTTCACAAGATGGTGGTAGGTTTAAGGTTGGACTTGATGAACTTGGAGGTCTTTTCCAAACTAAATGACTCCATGATTCTCATATTCACCATTTAGTATGCAGGAAGGAATTAGAGCATTCTGAACTAAACAAGTAAGATTATGCTGATAAAACCCTAATGACCATAGCACTCATTTTACTGGGGATTATGCCAATCAAAAATAAAAGCTAATATTTAAGAAATCTGAGGTATGTGCATACATGAGAATGGAAGCACAGTTTTCTGCATAAGAAATGAATCATCTATTTATACAAGCTTTATGATACTCTATTGAATTGGTAGGACGCTGGTGTAACAAGTCAGGCAACTATTTGCAGGTTGTTTCCGTATATAGAAATCTATCACTAAGTTACATTGCCAAAGAACATGTTTAGAATTCTATTTAAAAAAAAAAACCCCACTGCAAAGAAAATATTAATTTGACTTCTAGGACACCCGTTCACAAAATTACTTCGAAACAGATACTTTTAAACATCCTTCTGCTGATTTTTTTTTTTAATCCTGTATAAATGTGTTTGCCCTCTAAGCACATCTTTAATTCTTGGATCTTCCCAGCATCTTCCTCACACAAAAGTATTTTAGGAGATGTTTTGATTCAGTGAGCTAAACTAAAAAAAGTAATACTGTGCCTTTGTAGCGGGTTCAGTTTGGGTTCCCGGGCTCTGTTCGTTCTTAAATGTGTATCACAGAGGCGTACCAAGCTTCTTAAGTGGCTTAAAGAAGTTGTCAATATTCCAACTAGCCAGTTGATTGGTTAGGTCAGGTCTAGAGGAAACTGTAAGCACCTCTGTGCAAAAAAATCACTTCCGAGGCTGAAGGAGTCTTCCTCAAAAACTCAGACTATGCTAACCCATGACAGCCTTGAACAAGAAAATTAAGAAATACAGACCTCCTGAGTTCAAAATTCAATTATTTTAAGCACACAGCAGCAAACCAGAGGAACATGTGTTTCTTGCATATATGTTTACAGGCTTTATCAGAGTATCTTTATACCAATCATTTAATGGAAAACAATCTATTAACTATGCAATTTGAATAGTATCTTGTGTATTCTTCATTGCAATTTCTCTGTGTAGAGCCACTGACTGATTGACTACATAATTAACATTACCCACAAGAAAGAAAAACTTCTATCTCACTAAAACTTGCAGTACTTTACTACAGAAACAAGAGGCAGGTGAACACATGCTTCAGACTAATCCTTTTTGCAGTTCATTTCCAGGGATGTTCTGACACTTCACTGTTACAAATACTAGTTCTTAAAAATGAGTTACAGTAACTTACCACAGAGGTCTGCCCCCGGGCCTCTCAGCAAAAGACTAAAGCTTCGACCAACAGTAGCACTAAAATGTGAAAGGAAAGAAAATTAAAACCAAGAATTGTTATTCCCATAGATCAATCAAAGTAAGAGGTTTGAAGGCATATGGTTTGAGGAACTACAGTTCCTCTTAAAATAAATAACCTGTCCAACAGCTTTATGTGTTCATGACAGCAGCACTGTAAACATGACTCAAGGGATACTCAGAGCTTTTATTAGACAATAATATATACTAAATATTATAAAAGTCCAGCAAGAAAAGTCCTTTAAGATTTTAAGAACAAAGACCCAATACTCGGATTTGTCCAATTCATTAAATTATTTTTTTCAATAAGGTAACAATGGATTAGAGTAAGTAGATCAAAATCAGTGGCTCCTAATGTTATTTATGCTCTAGCAAACCTGTGCATCCTTACACAGCTAAAGGATGCCTAAGAAAAGTCCATGAAATCAGTATCCCACAATGGTCCAGCATACCTCAGTATAAGCAATAACAATACCTTGAAACCAACAATCACAAAATTGCACTTTACTATAGCCCAGAGGTATTTCAAACCTTCCTATATTCAAACCAAGAGCTCTCCAGTCAGCTGCCCTTCACTTCTGCATCACAACAGATACTCCAACTCAGCGTTCCCTGTGCCTTGGAGGCATCATTCATGCTCTGCATATCCACAGGCAGTGGCTCTGAACACAGGCACACAGCAATCATGCTAATTCCTGGAACCATCAGATAATTGCCCATATGCTAATCACATGCCAGGAGGAATTTATAACAACCCTTCTGGATAAGGGAAGTATCAGAAGCAAACTGCCGAAACTAGAACTAATTCAGCTTCCTCCTAACTGTGCCTTTGAGAAAGCACTGAGTGAACATGCACTTGATCCATCTACGGGATGGAATGGCTCTACAGGATAGTCCTCCTTCAACCACGGAACAAAGTATGAAGCGAGTGATCCAAATCACTAAAGACTCTTCCTTAAACAGAAGCTTGGATCCAGCAACCAAGCCCCAAAATTCCTCTATTCATAAATCCTTCAAACACTTAATAATGCCCTTTCAAAATGTCTGAGCAACAGCATCTCATCTAAAGCAATATTAAAGATAAACCAAAGAAGTCAAACAGAATCACAGAGCTGATGGAAAAGACCTTTAAGATTATAAAAAGACACACCGCAATTCTACTTCCTGTCTACTTGCTTGCACAAGCCACACCACACCTTCAAATGTCATGCTAGGAGGGGCCAGTTATTAATCTTTACCTAACTGATCTAAGAACAGAAGTAATTATCTTGGGTTTAACAGGAACTAATATCTACAAATACTACGTTGATCATATGTTACTTATGTTGGAAGAGCATCCTGACTTTCACAGGAAATAAACAGGAAGGAATAGAAGGTACCTTACTCCTTAACTTTGTCCCTGAAGGTATTTCCTTTAGGAAACCATGTAATGACAGCATTTGTTCCTAAATCAAATTAAGGTAAAAAAAAAAATTAAACTCCATCCCAGATAAGTGTAGAGGTGAGATTTTAGTTTTATTACCTCTAACACTATGGCTTCCCTTTAGCATTCAATTCTGGAGAAACATTCAGCATAAAAGAAGGCTGTACAAACACCGTGGTACCAATTCTGCTACTTTGGAATTCTGACAGATGACATTTAACAATAGCTTAGTTATTCAGCCTACCAGAAATAGATTTTTGCTTTTGATAGCTGAACTGAAATTAGTTGAACAGTCACCTATAATGAACCTGTATAGATTAATTGTAAGCAATTTAGCACAAACATACCTGTTGCAAAACTGCATTCTTCCTAACACCACAACAGATAAACAAAAAGACCTCTGTCTCCTACTCCCTGAACATCTTTCCTGCCTTTTTTTCTTCTAATGCCTGTTGGTGTTCTGCATGCACTTTGAAACATTTTACCTCTGTGATTATACACATATAAAGTTAAAATTTAAAGCTCCAACTGAAAAAAAAAAAAGAATAGCTGAGACTAAGTTTGACTACATTTACTTTTACTACACAAACTTCCTGCACCACTACAGAAACATCTTTAACTCGAACCTTCAGGGACATAGCCCTCCAAGAAAATAAATGTAAGTGGTGGAGGAGGGGCAATACACATTACTTTGAGGATACTTAATGTACTTTGAAGACAGGAGTGTGTAAGCAAAAGTGAAGAGGTTTCACGTTTTAAAACTTTTCCCTAGTGGAAGAGTAAGTTATGACAACATGAACGTTATCTAAGGTTTGTCTTGTATATATTATGCAACTAGAGTGAAGAAAGAAAACAACCACCCACTCAACCAGCAGCTCAGAAAGAACAGCATGTGGTTTTCAGGAACGATGCTGACTCTCGACAGCCTCCCCTGTCAGAGGTGAGGGTGCTTTTCCGAGTGGCGTTTACACCGCCACAGAGATCAGCACTGCGGACTCAAACCTTCAGGCCTACAGCTCTAACTTTACCGAGTTCCTCTAGCTGCGGGACGGCGGATGGGGCAGCGATTCCTCGATCCCCGCAGCAGCAGCTGGCAGCGCGCTCCGTGTCCCGGCGCAGGAAGTGGGGCCGCACCTGCGGGGACGTTTCACGCGAGGAACAGCAGGGACAGTAGCCGCCCGCAGCCCTGCCCTGCAGCCCCAGCCCCGCACGGGTCCCGCTGGACGAGGCGGAGGAGCCGAGAGCGCAGCCTCCCCGGGACAAGGCGCACGGCCGCAGGACGGGCCCCTGCCGCCCGGCCAGACCCCCCCTCACCTGCAGCGCGGCGCCTCCGGACCCCCGACCCGCGGCGGCCACACCCGCGCAGCCGGACACGCTCCGCCCCGGGACGCAGGCG